>JAHXMU010000325.1:87566-150486 GCA_019455685.1 Philornis downsi
TGAAATCTAAATATGATATGACCAAATCTTTGATATGAAGCGTCAAGACCCAAATTCATTCACCCAATTTTGGGTGAATCCTCTCTGGAGGTACACAATTTTATTTTGGCCATTAGACGCTTCCTTTCCGATTTACAGATACTATTGGGTTCAAGCGATTTTTTAAACTTTGTAGATTTAAATTTTTTCGCACCATTTGAAAAATATTACATTGTCCCGCTTCCTTACAAACTCACTAAAATATAATCATTTTCATGATTGGACACTGGGTGTCTGAAAAGTGTAAATAATTTCCATATTTATACCTTCGCCATAAGTATTGAAGAAGATATGCTCGTATATCACTTGTTACGGCAAGAACAGACAGAAAAAATCGTTTAAAGTACCAAGCATCTTTCTGTCAAATGTATTTAATGACTTTTTAAGTCGATTGTCCATCTATCTGATGGACTGGTAGACCCGATTACTGCCACAAATCTTTATGAAACTTCCTAAACTTTGACACAAAATAAGGTATTGCCTGATTGTATATATGTAGATAGACCGATTTTCCGAAATTCAGTATCTTAAATTTTTGTCCTACATCGTTGGGTTGGCGGGCTCATGGAGTTTTAGTCGCTATGAATCACTTCGACGGGAAGCGTCGCGCATTTTGCGTGCGCGCATTTTACGAGAACTCTCGTTCATATATTGGATCTTAAACTGCATCCATATAAGCTGCAATTAACACAAGAATTGAAAGAGTCTGACTTCATAGCAAGGCTCGCATTTGCTAATGAAATGCTTAATCGATTTTCCAATTTTGGCAATATCCTTTTCTCTGACGAGGCTCATTTCCTTATGAATGGGTTCGTAAACCGTCAAAATTGTCGTTACTGGAACAGTGAAAATCCCAAAATCAAACACCAGAAACCATTGCATAGTCCTTAAGTGACAGTATGGGCAGCAATCTCTGGCAGAGGAATAATTGGTTCTTTTTTCTTCGGAAATGCGCGGGGCCAAAATGTCACGGTTAATACGGAACGCTATGTTGAGATGTTGGACGGATTTTTGGCTCCAGAAATTGAAAGGTCAAGAATAGTGAATTCCAGAACTTGGTTCCAACAAGATGGAGCTACCTGTCACACATCAAATGACTCCATGGCGGTGGTGAAGCAGATGTTCCCTGGCAGACTGATTTCGAAAAGAAGTGATATCCCATGGCCCCCACGTAGTCCAGACTTGACGCCTCCTGACTTTTTTTGTGGGGATACCTCAAACACAAAGTCTACAGTAATAATCCAAGAAACATCGTTCAGCTCAAGGAGAATATCCGTGGTGAAACGGCAGCCATTACACCAGTATTACTGAAGAAAGTTTTCAACAATTTTCGTTTGCGGTTAGAGGAGTGCCGTCGTAGAGAGGGTCACCATTTAGATGATGTTATTTTCAAAAAATAAACTCCATTTATTACTCTACAATGCCTTAGATTTATTTTAACCATACCTTTTGTATTTATTTTTAATCTATTTTTTAAATATACACGTTCTATTGCGCCACCCTGTATTATTTTTCAATTGTATTGCGCTATAATGCTTACCAAATTGTTAAAAAACTAGACCTATTAATCACGCCTTCTGTGGTAACTATCATACAAATTACCTAATTTAGCCCATATATTTCACATCCATATCATTCTTCCAATTATACTAAATTAAAAACGCAAAAGGACGTTGGGTGAAGAGTTATAAGTCGGTTAAGTTAACTGAAATTTTTAAACTTGTTTCTTAGGAAAAATAAAAAACCGTCTTTTTACATAAAATGATAGAAAACAAAGCAAAGAGTTACAATAGGATATTTCATTGCATTTGTTATCTTGTGAGCACTCGCATTGCTAAAAATATCAAAAAATAGAAAATTGTGCAGAAACTTTCATCAAATCTGTGGCCATATTAGAAAATCTCTACAAACCGGTCAGTGTTTAATAGAAAAAAGTTGGCATGCCATTTAATTTTACCTCCACAATTTCGTATTGCATGATAATATATAAAATATTTCGATATGTTCCTGGATCCTTGTAGAAGACATCCAGCGTCAGGTACATTCCTTGGCCCGAAGGTGCCAGTTGAGCGCCTTTTGGATAAATAGAAACATTTAAATCGTTTTTCTGAAATAGAAAGCAATTCTTTTAAAAGAAATCCATATTTTAATAAGTACAAAACCCACCAGTTTTAATCTAAACCAAGTTGTTGTGGGCGTGGCATTATCTATGAACACATAATATTTCATCGCTTCCAATACAGTTAACTTCTTAGTTAATTGATGAGGTGTAAATTTAAGTTTAGTCGGTAAAACTACAGATTTTATGTGAAAAGGAAAACCCACATCTACGCCCACAAATTTGATTCTGGATGAAAGAGAAGGCAACTTAATTAGGGTGATATACATGGTCTAACTACTAGCACGGACTTCACAAGGAAGAAAAATTTCTCAAATCAATAAATAATATGCTTTGGAGAGTTATATTTGTTCTATAAATCATTGAATACGTACAGTCCCAATACTGTTATATCCCCACTTTTCTTAAACTCCACTGCACAAGGCACCCTTTCAATCGATTGCGGCTCCACAAAATATTTCCAACGATCGTTTAGAAATCTCATGCAACCGAACTCATTATCAGGCTAAAAATTTTAAGATAGGAAACATAAATTCCCTATTCGATTATTAAAGTTAACTTACAATTGCTTCGTAATAGAAAAATCCTCCAATCGTACTGCAATTCTCAAAGATCATTTCAAACTCGTACCATTCTCCACAATACAGTGGATCCTGCATATCGATGACATTGTCCCACGTTACTTCTGGTATCGAACAATTATATTCAATCCATAATTTTGATTTCAAATGTTCAGAGTCTACCACTTGCCGCAAATTAGGATCATCATCATCATCATCTGGCGCCGGTAGCAGTATAGGACATACACGGATTTCTATATATTTTTGTCGGCGCCCAATATTATTCGGTATAACTACCACACTAATAGCTTTTCCCGTATTGGGGGTTAGATAGATAATCTCATTGTTGCAATAAACTTCTTTAGCATCGCAAGGCAGAGAATTCCAATCCATATTACAATAATTTTTATATTTCTCCATGTCACAAAAGTAGGGCGTCTCGAGTAAGGAATTCAAAGCTTGTTCTATAACTTGTTTCTCTACATCGGGTTTATCGAAAACTTTTATTTTCTTCAGATAATTTAGCAAATTGGGAGCCATATCTGTGACATGATCTGTGAATTTTTTTTAATTACATTCATTATTTTTAAAACACAGTTTCTGATTTCCTCCTAGTAGATGGATTGTCTCAAGAGGCGTCTCAATTTTCTATTATTCTAGTTGGTGATAAAATGAAGCTACTTGAATGGAATTGAAGTATCTGACTTTAAGTTGGAGACTTAAACAGAGTTCATGTTATCAAAAGGCAGAGCAGATTTAGTCCAATTTGTGAAATTTGGCAAATATTTAATGTTGTGATTTAACCAATTTATCACCTACCGTGGCGCGGTGGTTGGTATAAGTGATTATCTTACGCATGATCGCAAGTTCAATACTTGACACTGCCTCGTAGCATAACTTAAGTGGCGCTAAGCTCCTTGTATTTGACGATCACTTCGAGTGGTCTACAAGTTTTGTTCGGAATAATCGTTAAACTGTAGGTCTAGTTAAGTAAGTTCAAAATAGAATGGGTGTAAGTTCGCCGAATATGAAAAATTCTCCTATGGCTCATTCATTAGATGGAAGGAAATTTGTATTTTTTATCGACATGTATCTGTTTATCTGATATCATACCCTCCGCCATATATTGTGGAACTATTTTGTAACCGCTTGCAAAACGCAACATTAAGAACCCTCTTGCATAACTATATCCCAAGCAGTTTATCCACACTTACCCAACGCTTGTTCTTGAAATTCTGTCGAATAAGATGAATTTTCATCCACTACTGAATGGTAACTCATTAACGATGATTGTAGATCTTCACTGCGATCGCGGACAAGCTCGCAGGTCTCTTCTAAAGCCAAATCTTCTTTCCCTCCTGCATTAAGATGTATCTGGCTCTCTTTAACAGGTTCACCTTCCTGCTGTATGCATTTTCCCATATGATATACGGGATCCTTAACATGAATGGGTAAATGTTCATTGGCATTGATTACATTCAACACCAATGGGGTTTCAGTACCATCGTTCGGAATGGTACATTGAACACTTATTGGCACTGTAAGGGGATTTATCAAAAGGACTACATGTTTTTGGGGTACACAAATGGGTACAATGCCTAGTTCCAAGACGTCTGGAAAACATTTGACACGAACATGCTGAGAGTAGCCCCTGAAAATAAGTTTGAATTGGAATTACAAGCATTGATCACAAATAAAGTGACTGCCGTTCAGAGGTACTCAAAAATACTTCTCGATTTCCTTGTTCCTGGACCATGAATAAAAACAGGAATATAATTAGAAATAGAATTGGGAATGGGAACAGGATGAGGAATATGTACGGGATCAATATATATATATATATATATATACATATATATGTATGTATATATATGTATATAAATATATACATATGCTCATATATACATATATATGGGTGAAGGGAAACCATCGCCTTCGGTTGGGGGGAGAAAGAGAAAAATAGGAGAAGGAGGAGCGGTAGAAAAGAAGAAATAGATACATGAATATTATAGAAGCTGGAATGAGGTATATGATTTGAATTAGGTTTGGAACTAAAAGCACAACTAAAGTAGAATAAATGCAATTGTAATCCTTATGAATGGTTGCAGTTCTTTGATGGATTAAGCAGGCGTTTTTGATAGTTTTATATATACATATATGTTTGAGAACTATATAGAACTACATATATGATAATAATGATCGATCTCCTGAATTATTCCAATATTTTTTGGATGACCGAGATCTAAATAGAGCGAAATCTATCACACTTACCAAAATATACTACCGCTGCTTCAGTATTGCTTTAAGCGCCTTTATCAACAACGTATGCGTTCAACCTAAATACAGGATGGGTGATGAATGCTGCTACGACGAAAAGGAATCTCCTCCAACATTGTGTGTGTTTCAACAAAATAGTGCAACCTATAACACGTGACCACGTCTGTCACGGCTTAATTGCAGCGAAAATTGTTCAATACACGTGTTTCTGGAAATTCCACATTCCGTTGGCTTCCATGTATTAGTGACCTTACTGCGCCCAATTTTTTTTTTTTTTTTTTAGATTTATATCAAACGGAAAATTTACAAATAAAACCATCAAATTTGGATGATATAAAACAAAGAGATCCAACGTTAGCAAGCATGGATATAATATAAACTCATTTATTTGTAAAAGCCTTTAAAAAGACTTAATAAAATTGAGCTATTCTTCAAAAACAATAAATAGACAAATGTATTTGAATTCAAGAAATGTTATTTAATCCTCTTAAAGTAGCAACATTCACCAGCCACCTTGTATACCGATATGGTAATATCGAAACTACCATCTACCAATATGATTTTTGTATTAACTTACCGAATTAATGACGTAAAAAAACGTCCACATCTAACTTTAAATTGCAGTTTGACCATAAATTTACCCAGAACTTTAGCGAAGAATTGCAAATGAAATGTCGCACTTTCACAAGGCTTCAGATCAAAGCCATTCTTGGGTGTGACAACTATATTGGCTTCAGTATGACTGATGAAATGATCAAAATCGACATGACAATCGGTGACATCTTAAAAAATGAATTCAATCAGCTTTATTTACCGTAAAGGGAACTGCACATTAGTCAGGCATTAGCATGAGCTTCAACTATCGGTAGCATTCATTAGCGCATTGTCGCTATTCTGTATTATAAAGAGGAACTTAATCAAAACTGTTCCCATTGCTATGTACATTCTGTAAAAAAACCCGGAATTGATCATTGAAAAGGTTCAGTAAAAGGGTTTATTTTTGTCGCTAAGTTGCCCCAACTGTATTTCATTTAGTTTGTTTACAGTGCCCGATTTCGTTCATTTATCTAAAGTGAGTTTTGCGAGTTTTGCGATTTTTACGATGAATAAGAATATTGAACAAAGAATTTATCTCAAATTTTGTATTGCAAATGGAATTTAATGTGCCGAATATTAATTAATTGATCTTATCAAAAACTTTTGCATACGAGTGATACAGTGGATTCAAATGCGACTGAGATGTGGTGGTCAGCCATCAACTGAGATTGATATCGACATTATGAATGTAATTAGAACTGAAAAATCGTCATTTAAGTTTGAGAGAGATAGCCGGTAAACTTCTTGTGTCTTGCGAATCAATTCATTTTTTTTAAGAATTTAACGCATAAAACGCGCAGAAGACATGTTTAAACGAATCAATTCAGACCCCACATTCTTAAAACGCATTATAATCGGTGACAGGATGTAGGATTGCAATTTGATAAACAACTTATTAAAAAATCTTCGATTAACGCGGTGTTGGGCATTACGAATGCCTGCTAGAATGTCAGACGGCAAATAAAGAATGTTATTTGGGCGTTAAGCGGCGATTGAGAGAGCAAACTCGCCAAAAAATGCAAGATTTGCGTAAAGATAGCTCATGAATTTTGCACAAGGTAAACGCATCATCTCACAAGGTTATCGAAAACCACTGTCTTCATCTGATATAGCTGCGTCTGAGTTTTTTTTTCTCTTTCCAAAATTCAAATTACCACTTTGAGGAATCTGTTTGCATAGAAGGCAAAAAAGATAATTCGCGGCGAGAATTGATGTCCTTTCCGGAAAATGCGCTTGATCAATGATGATTGGATTACGTGGTGGCAGATCATAAATTAATCTGAAACAACAAACATTCTTGCCAATTCCCGGTACTTTTTTTGACAGAATGTAAACATTGATGTGATGGATGAGTCGTGCTCATACTCAGACCTAACTAGTCTGCGATCCCCTTAATAACTATATAAGCAAAGAATCTCACCATCTATGTTAACCACTTCAATATGAGCACAGTGTTCTTCACCAAAATACACATCATGGAAATCAATTATTTTAGGTGTTATATCAATGTCAGGTCCAGTGATTGATCCTTGAATTATCAAAATTTTCTCTTCACATTTTAATTCATCTTGAGATTTCACTATCAGACTTGTTACAACCCGAAATGGTGGAGGATCCGAAGGATTGAAATTTAAATGCATAATGGGTTTAAAAGTAACAGCAACCAGCGTCGATGTATTTGGAGCAAGAGTTCCACATACCGGTTCAAATTGAAAATGTTTCCAAGAAAACGGATCAACTGATTTGTTTTTTGTACCAATTTCGACTGATGGAGGTAAAGTTGATGACGTGATGCTGTTAATACTCCATCGTGGCTGCAGTGCACTGTCAGCGGGCATGTTGTAACATTCTTGAAGAATAAAATTTTCTTCTTCAGCAGATAATTGAAGATGGAATTTAATAGTGTGCGTGTAAGATTCGTTGCATATTCGAAAAGATTTTGTTGCCGCACGATTAAATTTCAAAGAATCAAATTGCAAAACCAAACTGTCAAAGTGCAGAGTCCATTCAACGGGTTTGTGTTCAAAGGCAACTTCATAGGTTTCTGTTAAAAAAAGATAAGTAGTAAGAACAGATACTGAAAAAAAATTTATTTGTGAAGATAATATGATCCATTTTCATATATTGAATAGATTTTATAAAAAAAATTATTTTTGTAAAATAATACTTATTTTTTAACATAGAAACATAAATTCCATTTTTGGAGAGACAAGTTTTTCTCGTGTTAGGACTTCATAAGATTTCATTTCCTCAATATTTTCGTATAGAAAAAATAACTATTCCTAAAAGCGTTACATTTTTTTCTGATAAAGAAAAAAAAATTCCGGGGAAAAATTCGTTTATTGCTCGTAGACATATTTTCCTTAAAAAAGTTTTTACTGAATAATATTTTTTCATGAAGGATGAAGTAAAATATTCTGAGCGTTTTTTATGCTTTATTTAGATATTTTATTACGATTACCCGATTTAGATCAAGCATGCGAGCGGCGTTGCCAGCTTTTTTTTATTGGTTTCAAACAGTGAAACCGTACCGTTTGATAGCTTTAATTTCCACTACCATTTTTATATGAAGCTTAATAGTGAAAAATCAGCATAGTATCAAGGCTTTATTGGTAAAATAAAACTTGACCAAGTCGTTCGTACAAGATTCTCTTGGCGTCAATTTTGTAACGTTAAGAATATTTTGAAAATATTTGAAAGGGTGATAATCGATGGAGTATGCGACGAATACATTAGAAACCCCCTTCCAAGCTTTCGAAGCTTCTGGCGCATAGTTAAGGATATGTGCAGCCTGACGTGTTCTTGGGGGATACAACCAACCTTCTACTGGTCGGTCGCTTGCTCCAATCTGGTAAGTTGTTTATATCAGCTGACCGCATTAAGCGTCTGGTCTGATGGAAGCAGATCATTGTGGATTATTCCCTGAGAATCCCAGCAAAAACGTTTGCCCAAGTTTGGCAATGTTTTTGGCGTGTTCGTCATCTTTTTCTACCGTTGTTTTCGTATCTGACCTATTTTTCATAAAATTGGTCCATTACATTGCTGGTACTAATACCGTCGTCTTCTTCTTCTTCTTAGGTGGCGATTGGAATAGACATCCTTATCTATTATACCCTGTAGAAAATAATTCCAAGCGCTTTCCAAGCACTTCTCATCCAATTCGTTACATCAAGTTTCGATTGTATTTCAAAAGCCTGGTTCTTCCAACGGAGTTTTGGTCGCCCTCTTCTGCGCCGTCCATCGATTTCGTTGTCGAAAACTTTCCGTGCCTTAGCATTTGGGTTCATCTGCACAACATGACCCAGCCAACGCAATCGCTGTATATTAATGCGTTTGACCACGGCGATGTCGGCATATATGTAGCTCATACAGCTCATTGTTCATGCGACGCCGATACTCTCCGTTAACGATGATGGGTCCATATATTTTCCGGAGTATTTTCCTCTCGAAAACTGTCAGTACTGATTCATAACCAGTGCTGGGTCATAACGCAGGATTCTGCGCCACATTACAAGACAGGTAGAACCAACAACTAGTACAGTCACTTGCTTAGCCCATAGTAACATCTGTTACCAAGCAATACCCTCCTCTTTATCTCAATGCTGACATCATTCGTTTTGTCAATACCGTCTAAAAGTTTTTTTCATATATCGAACTTCTTCCTTAATTAGTTCTTACTGGTTATTTAGCTAATTATCAGTTCCAGGGGGATAAAATAAGTGCTCACATGCTGGGTAGACTTGAGGATTTTCATGATTTTATCGACATATTCACCAATTGGTTAGCGCACCTTCGCCCATATTAACACGACGTCCCTATTACCACAAAGAAATCGTTAAAAATAACACTTTGCCGTTGCGTTCGATACTGTAATGTTCTGGTTCCACAAACAGAACATATTTTTTTATCCGCCTGCCACTACTTTTCACCTTGGTGGCCGTGCTATCGAATCTTCTCTCTTTTCCTCTATAGGTATTTTGGAACGCTGTAATAAACAGACAGCTTCACATAGCATAAGACTGTCAAATATCGTTTTTTTGAAGCGTGCAGTATGATTCGATGTGATGCATATATCGTGAGATACTGCTGACTGAAGACATCTAACTGAAAATTTTTTCATCCACCGATCAAACTTTTGGCTCCTTTGTGGTGCATTAAATATTTGATGGAGTTAATATTTTAAGGACAAGTCTATAAATTGTATTTTCGGACTTCTAAATTCTATTTCCTATTTTTTTTTTTTTTTTTTTGCTTCTACCGTAGCAAGTCCTTACCTGACCCAAATTTAAATTTAATAACATCTCGAACTTCCATTGTATTCTTGCAGTTCAGCTTCAATATAATTTTTATATAATCTCTCTTTGGAATGCAACATTTTCCGATCATTATTGTTAACTGCGGATTATTGCTGTAAATTCATGAAGGAGCTACTGTAACAGCATTAAATATCGTATATGAATGCACCAACCATTTAATAGCGAAATCCAATTTGGTCAAAGTCTTATTGAATAAAATCATTTCGTAAAATGTTAAATCCTTCACGCAAGTTGATGGAAATGTTATGAATTCCGGCACACTGGGCCCTACATCATTCATCATCAATATTATGATTGGTATGGTGAAAGTGATATTTGGATGTTCCCCCCGTACGAAAATGTGCCGTCGACGGTTTAGGTTTATTTTTTTAGACGGCTGCAAGCAAATTGATAGCTGTAAGGATTTATCCGTCTCTAGGAAATTATTAGTTAAATATTTGGGATGAATGTTAATTGAGACGTCTTCGGAATCAGTAGAATAAATTAAGCGCCGACTGCACTGTTTGGTTGAGCGACATAAAGAAAATAAGAATATATCAGTTTTAATAGTTGTTTATTGCGATTTTTGCCAATACATACCAAGCTCTTATTAGTTATTGATGCTAAAGTCTCATAGGTTTTGCCAACTTTTAGAGGTTTCTTATAAACTATAACTCTAGGCAATATTTGTAACGTATCCACTAATGTTGTTTTATGAGAGTTGTAGTCTGGAAAAAATAAATAAACGTAATACGGAATTCACATTACCAACGATTTTTCTGATTTCAACAGAAAATCTGAAAAAAATACATAATTTCTAAAAGTGGCAAAAATGATTTATTTTATTTTTTTCAGTGAAAATTCATAATTTTCAATTACAATGAATCAAAATGGGCTGAGCCTGCCCAGCAACCCCCTTGCTACGCCTATGGGTATATGACGACTCTTTCCAACTTTTGTCGAATGCACAATGTGTCCGTATCTATGAGATGCCTTTAATGAAGGAAGAAATGTTAAAAAATTTAGATTTTTGAAAAAGGTACAATTTGCGAAAAGTGAATTTAGTACTCATATAGGCAAGTTTTTTCACACTGAACCAATTTATTGCACTTATGGCACCAGAGAACCATACTGTAATGGACGATATAACTATTCATTTTCAAATATGGGGACATGCCAAAAATGACCTCATGCTGGCAGGCAAGTTAATACTTTTTTTAAATTTTTTAATCAAAACTAATTCTTTTTCATACCATGAGAGACAAGAGAGAGCTTTCTACATTCAGTGAGCTTACATGCATTCTATTTTTAGACTCGCATAATGGGGCCTACAGTTCCAAATGTCAAAGGTTGAGAAGCATTAATAAGTCTTGTCGATTACTCGACTATTCAACTACTTGAAGTGTTTGTTATACACATCGAGGTGGCTGCCGCTCAAATAATAATAGTCGTATATACTAATCATCGCGCCACCATCAATCACATCCCGAAAAGTATACGACATAAAGGTACTTTCTTGTTTCTATGTGTTCTTCTCTGTGAACTACAGAACATATTTTGTTTTTAATTAACGAAAAACGATAAAGATATTAAAAGATATTTGAGAAAAGCTCAATTTTCAAAAAATAGGTCCTCGTATAAGACAATTTTATCCATTGAACCAAATTGTCCCATTACCAGCGGACCATAGTACCATGGATGAAACAGCGTTCCAAAAACGTCCTTTCTCACGCACAAAATACCGAATTAATTCGTTTTTCAATTAAAACGGCTCTTTAGAAAGTAAATGAGTTCGGATGATTGTTTCCAATATCAATATACTTCTAACGTATATTGGTTTTGATTAATGAGGAAAAAATACCGAAGCGGATAATCTTCAGATAAACATCCTTCTCACACATAACACATTGGATATGGATGTTTAAGTGTTTAAGTGCCCACAATTGGTCAGGGTACCTTAAAAAGTATCATTCTTTTCATTAACTCCGTCATATACTGCTTTTAATTAAAATATAAATTGCATTGAAAGGCAATTCTTTTCCTGCTGAAAAGATTTTGCCCTGCTTATGATTGAGAAATATTTTGTCCATGATTTCAGCTTCCAGACAAGCAGGCTGATGGACGGACGCACATGTATAAATCGATGCAGATTTCTGATATAACATATATGTATATGCATAATATAATACATAACAGAATATATATATATATATATATATATATATATATGTATATGTATATGTATATATATGTGTATATACATATATATATACATATATATATATTTTGTTATGTATAATATTATACATATATACGAATTACTACATTCCACTATATTTTCAGCAACACTAGGTGGCTGTGGTGGTTGTTAAAAGCTAACATTTTGCTCATTTCCCCAAATATTCAAGATGTCTCCGAAATACAGGGCGGCCCACGAATCGGGCTACGGTGTAACCGTAACTATCAATGGAGACAGTTATTTAAAGATGTTGAGGGAGTTTTTTTACCCAGAACTGCGGCGAAGACAGCATTTGGTTCCAGCAAGATGGAGCAACTGCACACTTAGCCGGACTGGTTACGACGGAACTACAACAAAAATTCCTAAACAATAATATTCAGAAATTCCACTTTCCGCTGATCTCCAAGCGGAAGGTCACCTGACCTGACTGCACCATACCAAGGAATTGTCTGAGTTGAAGCAGTCCATTAAAACAATATTTGGGGCGATCCCGACTTCAACCCTTCAGGCCGCAATGAATAATTTTCTGATCAGGTATCGCATATGCGTGAATGAGCATGGAGGTCTTTCACGGCCGATCATCTTCAAAACCAATTAGTTATATAAAATAAATATGAAAAACAAAAAATAATTGAAATACACTGATTAAAAAAAGTTATTTGAATTTCTTATTGTAGCACAATTGGTGCGCCAGCCTGTATAATACGTTTTTTTTTTTGAATCGCCATAAGCGATATACAGAACAATACGCCTATAGCTATACTTAAAATGTACGACTTTTTTGTAGAAATGAACTTTATTTATAACGAACACTTCTTTAGTACTGCTGATCACATTTTGGTATAATTTTATACGATTACAACGAACAAGATAAATCATTTTGGAGTAAATAACTTCATTCGGGTTCTAAACATCAGACAACAGCAATTTCATACAAAATATCAAGAACAGAACAGCTTTGAATCCTTTGGGATAATATGGTATTTAAAATATGTCAGTCTTCGGAACTTTGATGATGGAAAAGCACGAATCACTATGAAATGAGTATAGTGAATTTTGTTTGTTTATGTTCTTTGCCCCACAATTGAAAAAGTATAAGTAGATGGATGGCTTCAACTCGAATGTTTTTAAAAAGCTAAATTCTCGTTTCTTAGTCTTTTCCCCCATTTTTTGTTCGTTTTCTTTCTCGGATATTTGATTAATGTGAACAAAAGATTTCAACTGCATTAGAAACATTTTTTATCTATTGAACTTTGGTTACACCGAATTAAATTGTCCAGTTCTTTAGAGTTCTTTTTAATTTTGTTCGACTGTAAATTACACAAATCACAGCCATACATTATAACTAGAATTGGTCATAGAATATGGTCATCTTTAATAATATATAAAATGCAGACCTTGGATAAAAATCCCCTTTTTTACAGCTGGTCAAAATTAGTTGACGATTGAACGACATTACAGGAACAAGTAGTTTCAAATAGTATAACGATCCAATATGCCGTATACTTCAACTACTCTAAAGCACTAATACTTCGCATATTCGGAATAATCTAAATCTTAATTTTCGGCATAATCAATTTTGTTCCCAATGGTGAGTAAATATCTCATGCAATCAAAATATATTTAAAATGTTTTTCTTAAAATGGGTCTTCTACCAAGAGAAAAACTCAAACTTTTCAACTATATATATATATATATATATATATATATATATATATATATAACAAAAATTTTATTAGCGTCCATAGCGCTGACATTTTAAATTGTCCTAAAAATCCCATTCTGAATATTCATTCCATCTAATCCAGAACTCTTCTATTATTTGAAATGTTTCAAATATTCCAATACAATAATAAACTTACATTGTTTCGGTTGGCAGCAGCAGGAGCATTGACGGCGCGATAGTAATGCCTTCTCGTCTGTCTCTATTAAGGACATATTGTAAACTAATTGCAGTGCCGTAAAGGTGTAGCTTTTAACTGTCCAAAACTCTTTAATAAATTCAAAAATTAACGTCATTATGTGAAGTTATACTTCTATTGTGAATGTTTGCTCTCAATTGCTTGCAAACAGCTGGTCAGAGTCACAATTCACAATTGTAATATGTGGTAGAAAACAGAAAACACGAGTATCTGGTTCACAATTTTCCTTTATTTTTACAAAGTTTAATTTTAATCAAAGAAAATTGCGAAATACTAAATTTTATTCGGCACTTTTGTTAAAACTGTATCTCTCCCATCATGTCTCAACTGATAAAAACTGGTAGGTCATACAGGATACATCAATTTCCTAGCATTTTGTTGTATAACAAATTTTATCTTTTATCCGGCGTCACAGAACTCTTCCATCAAATTAAACGCTCACCGCTGCTGCAGTTTCAACGATATCGTGGTAAAATCAATATACAACGACCCAGACAGCCCCACTACGAGCGAGCTCGTGTTATTGCTGTTACTACACCACGCTATCCGGAGCCTCCCAAAACAGCAACTTGCTTTGAGAAACGCACACGCACTGTTACCGAGAACCCGTACAATGACATTATAGCCCGCGAGGTTCTTAATTGGTTTAATAACTCAAAAATGGTAGCGATTTTCCATTTGAATTCCATCAAAGCGGATGAATTCTTTGAAGCTCGTGTTCAGTTGCACAAGCAAAATATGCAATTGAAGATGTACGGCGCCAAAATTATACGTAAGGCTGTGGAAGGTACTCGCTTCGAAGCCATCCTACCCTTATTCAAATCACAAGAGTGTATAGTATTCTCACCCGAACAACGTGTCCCCCAATTGTTGAGAATAACCCGCAAAGTGCCCCAAATGTTGCTGATGGCTGGTATTGTTGACGATACCTTGCTGAGTCGCGCTGAGTTTATGGATTACGCCAAATTGCCTGGCTTGCAAGTGGCTCAGGCGGAACTAGCTAATACTTTGAACATGGCTGCCAGTACTTTAGTGCAAAATCTTGAGGCTCATCAAAATAGTTTTGCAAATATTTTAGATGTTTATGCTAAAGGAGAGACGAGTGGTGACAGTAGCAAAACAGCTGAGACTGAAGCTGAGAAAAGTAAAGACTCTTAAGTGGTTTGCTATGAAGCCGAAAATCTTTAAGGTGTTGTTGAAATATTAGAATTAAAAATAAAAACGAAACTAAACAGACACAATCTAGCGAGAATTACTTTGATCACAGTGTACTGAAATGTGTGAAGATTCCTGTGGCACCTCCTGCAGAAAAGGTAAGCAGGATATAATTTCTCATTTGTAATAACATGTGTAGAATTGTATACTAAGATCATTTTTTCTCAAATAAATACATAATCAAGAAAATACTTCTCTTTACGAAGATGTGATTTGAAGACATACCGAAAAATTGATTTTTGTCTAAAACCCCAAATTAAGGTCCAGATCTAATTTATGAAGTTTTTCACTGTGTAATTGTTTCTTAACAATTACACCCAGAAATAAGAAAAAAATGCTGTTTGTTTAAAAATTTTTTTATGCAGAAAAATTTTTGTCATTAACTAAGCGTGAGAATGGTCGAATACAATAAATTATGATTTCATGGATGTGCCTTTAGAAATGTTTTGATTTGCATTCTTTACGTAATAAGTACGTTCTGTCTGACGTTATCAGTTTCACCTTCCAGCCCACTGAGCGCTCTCCGTAATTTCGTTGAAGAGAAATGTGGAATATGATCGGGATGAATGTTTGACATCACCAATCATCAATTATTTACAAACGATCAATAAGAGATTTGGATTGTAATTTTTATCAAGTAAACAGAAATAATATTGAGCTTCCATCTTCATATTGATAAAGTAGTTGCAAGCACTAATCGTACATTTCGTAGACTTTACAATGCTGATTGGAAGTTCCCATGTCATGTAAAGTAAATCCTAGCGATAAATCCTTAGATTATGCGTAATATATTGATTGAAATCTGTTCTGGTACTGCAATACATGAATGAAATTCCTTCAGCCTGAAATAAGGCTCGGGAGTCAATGACCGCGGTTTATGCAGAAAGTTTTTTCTTTCCCGAGGTACTGTTGAAAACGGCATTATTATAACAGGTGCTATATACAAATACGTTGATTACGGAAAGCATTTCATATCCAAGATAAAGATATTAAATATGTTTGAGATTACGTAGATTGCTAGATCTGATGCTAAACCGCACTCAGACAAGGACTGGCGCATTGAAGCATTAGGTTCTCGCAAGATGGAGCAACTGCACGTACAAAAATTTCCAAACAATTAATATGAAGAAACTCCACTTCCCCCTGACCCCCAAGGTCTCACGACCTGACTGCACCATACTTTTTTCTGACGTTATGTCATGCAGGAGGTGCATAGAATGAAACCAAGAATTTAGCTGAATTGAAACAGTCCATTAAAGCAGTTATTGAGGCGACTGTAAGTTGTAATGACTAAGTTCAGTAAGTTATAATTTTTTTTTGATAAAGAATCTTATAATTTGCCACCCCCATTCTGATGCGCTCTCATACTTTTGGGCCAATGCAAACAACGTTGGATGAAGACATGTGTCTGTAGCCTGTGAAAGTAGTTTTTGAGCGCCTAAAGTTATTCATCCTGTAAAACCTCAAAGTTTACTATACGTATAGGGGAAAGAGACAAGCTGACTGTTTAAGCATGAGAAACGTTTATAGAAGCAATGGGAGCATGCAGAAAAATGCACGGTGGCGAAGAATACGAGCTTAGATTAGCACTATTACGGTTTAAGAACAAAAGATACCGCTAATACCGATGCGCTACCAGCCTTGGTAATGAACTGATGGTGCATAAATCCCTAAGCACGAATCAGCTGAACGAAAGTTTCGTCTGTGATTGGAATCCACATGCGTGCCCTATATTAAAATCAAACCAGTCTTTTATACACCGCAAGGCCCTTTCGCACATTTTATGTAAAAGGCTATGGTTTCTCCTTGCGAACATGATAAGATAACAATTTTACTTCAAAACTGGTCAGATATTGCGACTACGACAAGTCCTGGAAAAGGCTAACGAAAAGAAGGATCTCTCAGCCGGCTATAAACCTGTCTTCGATGGAGTAGTACGCAGAAAATATTTGAAGTCCCAAAAAATTTATAGTCTTCGAATCTGATACGCCCTTGAATTGACACTAATATTTCTTTGAAGAGAAGCAAAGACTTTCCTGAGGCACTTTACATTTTGCGATCTGCTTAGCTTATTACTTGGAGAGACGATAATGAAGGAACGTGCAGCAAACGTGCCTAGCAAAATCATGTTGAGATCGGTGGTCGAAAATAACTTTGGAAAAGCGAATAATTTTATACATCCCGGTTTCTCCATTTTTAAAATAAATAATTTCAGACTGCAAGTTCGAAAAAAAAATTATTATTAAGCCACTTATTGAGAAAGTGACTTAATGGCAGCAACTTTTTCTCCTGCTGTTCCGGGTAATGAGATAAATTAATAAAGAAATTCTGGTAGTCTTCGAGAAAATGTCGCTTTGGCAACCATAATTATAAATTTGTTTATGTCAACACTAATATTGCTGAACAAATTAAGTCACCATTTACTCGTACATACTGTTTTTTTAAATCTTCGTTCTCGCAACAGATCTTTCTTTAGGTTTCAAAACTGATCGAAATAACTGCGTAATAAGCACCACGATATATTATTGCTAATAGCAGTGGGGGTAATAAACATTTAGTTCAAAATTTTTACACGAATTTGATAGAACATATAAATTCAACTATAATTATTGACTTGGCAGCTCTAACGGGTAAAAAAGAAATAAAATGAACAAAATTATTTTTCCATTCGAAAAATTCGATTTATGAAACACGATTCTATTCATGGCTGACTTCGCACTACCTAATCTTTGTCAATCCAATTTTTCAGCACGGTGCGGCATCGAACTAAAAACAAAAGGTGATTCAAGCCCGTATTTTCGTTTTCAGACCATAAAAAGTTGTTAATCTGTAGCCCTTTCCGATGGTCAAAATGGTATTTCTATTAATTAGACAGATGATGGCATCACGCCAAACTGTCGTGTGAATTTTTGTATACACCGATAGGGGTATCGAAATAACATATAATTTCCATTCTGCTAAATAAGTACCGGGAATCAAGCTCGCTTAAAGGTGGAATGATGGATCACAGGTAAAATGTTGGATCAAATTCCGTTTACATAAACATATTGACTTCTTCCAGTTAAATAGACCAATGGATGCACATACATGCTACATGCTTTTACAAGCTATATGCACTTCTGCAAATTTATAAAGGACAGAAAGTTTTTTAAGAAGTATGCTTTGATCTACTCTGTCGAATGTTTTCTCCAAATCTAATGAAATGAGAATGCTGAAATTCTGATTACTAAACTGAGACCTCACCACTTCCTTTAGTCTAACAAGTAAAGAAGTCATATACCTGTTTTTTTACAAAATTGATTAACGGCTCTTGCTCTACGTATGGCAATACCTGCCGCTTAAGAACATAGTCGACCATATTTGATAGCACAGGCAACAATGAAATTAGACGGAAGTTACACACAGCGTTCATTCTGGAGGTTTTCTTCAGTGGGATTACTTTTCCTCTTTTCCATTCAGCCAGAAAAAAACGAACTCTTGATAATGGTGTTCAATAAACGTAAAAATACGCAGAAACAAAAGGAAAAACCACTTTGAAAAATGTTAGTGGAAAACCGCGATTCGATTTGATACAAGAACATGCTTCACACAACTCATCATTGTTATACATTGAAAAGAAAAACTGTTTGATGCCGAATTATTCGCAATATTGATTTCACTTTAAGCAGCTAACTGATTACGTATGAAACTTTTATTCAACTCATTAAGATCTATCCCAATATTGTTGGCCTCCCGAGCACAAGATCCCAATTCATTGCTACTTAGTATTCTCCACAGTGCTTCAACGCTCCTTACTTCAGAAAACATACTAGTATACGCTCGACTGTTTGCACTCCTGACAACAGATTTAACCTTATTTATGACTACAAAAAATTTCCAATTAATATTATTCTTATTTTCCTGATAAAATTTACAAGTCATATCTCTTATTGACCAGTGATAAATTATTTGTGGGGATTTCAACCATTTATTCCGATCGTATCGAACATTTCCTTTTTTTCTTCCGAGCACACTAATCCGGAAGATAAAATGTGTAATAGAGTATTGGCATTGGATGTACAAAAAATAGGTGAAAAATCAAAGGTATATACTTTGGACAAATATTATGGACGATTAAAACATTTAATCTACTGCATGCATGCCTAGCATTCATTGTATAACTTAAACGAATAATAAATATGCTTTATTGACCAATTCTCGGTACTTTTTTACATAATCTATTGGTTTTTTAAAAAGGGATATTTGTTATTTATTTGTTTTGTTTATTTATTTTTCAAGACCATGTTGAGGGGTTGCGGAACATCTTGGTAATTCTGGCTTTGTAGCGCTTACCGTGGACCGAAGTGATATTTATAGCAGCATTTTCGAAATAGGGGTTTTCCGACTCATATGAGAGTTTTCCGTTCCTCTGATGCGGCAATTCCTTTTGCGTGTCGAAATAACTTTCGGTTAGGAAAGATGCCTGTGTATAGACCAGTCTCATTATACTCCTTAACAAAAGTATAGATTTGTATTTAGGTAGTGCTGTGATGAGTTTCTACCGCCCATTCATGAGATAAAACCAACATTTCCTGTTTCTATTGATTTTTTGAAACGTTGATTACTATATTCCTTGAATATAGTGAAATCTTCAGAGCGGACGCAAAAATTATGCAAAAATAAATCTATACCTCCAATCGACAACTATCGACATTTGTTTTTGTCAAAATAGACAGCAGAATCATGTAAACAGCAAAATTTTTCGGATTCCAAAGTCTATTTAAAATTTCACGACCCCAAGCAAAACATTTCCGTATATTAATTTACGTTGGTCTTTAATTAATTAGAAACCATCGGATAGCAATATATCTTTCTTTAAATTATATATATATATCTTTACTTTTAAATTGCTTTCCTCCTTAATTTATTTATACTTGTTAAATTTTTTGAGGATACAAATACCTCTATTTTTCCTTTGAAAGAAAAAATGCATCTTATTGTAACATCGTCACATATCAATTGGTCTTTTTTGCTTTGTTAATAATTAAACTATATTTTTTATTCAGCGATTATTGTTTCATAAAATTACATTTTATATATACACGAGAATTTGTATATTTTTATTCCGCACTTAATATTCCAAAAATAAGTCATAGCGCTGGAATGCTTTTTGTCTTGTATTAGTAGTAAGTAATAGTAACTCGAATAGTAGTCATAGAACTTTAGTGATCCCTCTAATGTTTAAAAACTAAATGCTTAACGGATTTATTGGGAGTATTATTCGTGAGATGTTAAGAACTTATTGCATTTAATGTTCTTTGAAATGTGGTTCTTGCATTTGTATTGGAATCCAACATACGCTGGCGACAGTTAAAAGCTAAATTGGCCAAAGCTTCAGCGGCATCCAATTCATCCTTATGATGAATGGAATTATAAATGTGATCATCGCTTTCGGAGTAATGATGAGGCTCCAGCTGCTGATGATGCTGGTGAATGGAAGGAGTATTCGGGATGTTTTGTGCTTGTACTACTGGTGTGGAATATAAAAATGGAACTACAGTTACAGATGGTGATGTTTGTTGCTGGCCGGTCAATGTAGTGGTTGAGAAATTTTTGGCCAGAAAAGTTTTCTTGTCAGGTTTGTTTCTAAGAAGAATAAAAATTGAAATTGGTTATAGTATTGTTATGCGACCAATTCAGCGGATCTGTTACCTTTTGTTGTTCCATTCTACGAAGTAGTTATTTTTATTAGGTGTAAATTTGGCCGCGCTTTCCAACCATTTTGAAAGTTCTGCTCCCGACTTTATGATGGTAGTATTAACATTGTTACAATATAATGTTGCCTGGTTATGATTTTGCTCCTGTTGAGAATGTATAACAGCCGGCTGCTGCCGGTAATTGATGCCAATGTGGTCGTTGGTATCATATGTATCTCTTAAATATTTCTCCATTATTTTCTGTTTATATTTTGTTTTATTTCCGATATTCGCCGAATTTCCTCCCGTTATCTGGCATGTGGCATTTGTGGTGAGCACATCAACTTCTCGACCAATAAACAAATCACTAGGATCCCTTTGTACGGGCAGTGTTCCCATATATAAATTGGGTCTATAACCGCTAAATTCTATTATGTGTTGTTCTCCACTTCCCGAGCTGTCATTGCGTCCCGTTTCGGTAGATCCACTAGATCCATCTATATCACACAATGAATCGATATCATCATCAAATTCATCGCTCTTGTTAAGGCGATATTGTTCTTCTTCCTCCCATATGCTGTCCTCAGAGGATATACTAAATTGTTCGACATTGCCTTTGGCATTCGTATTGTAATTCTTGATCAAATGACCCCAGGATTTTTTCGATTTTTCTCTTTCGGCATTTTTCAGTTTGCGTCTCCAATTTGCAAACCAATTACAGATTTGTGTATATGTCAAGCCGGTATCGATGGCCAGACGTTTCTTTTCTTCACGGCTGGGATAGGGGTTCTCACGCCTCCGTACTAGCCACTCTTTGAGCATACGCTTGATTTCGGGGGTAAATAGGCGTTTGGCTGGGCGAGGATAGTGAAGGTCATCTTCAGGGGGCCAGGCACGTCTGAAATATAAACAAAATAAGAAAAATTAATGGAATCGTTTTATTAATTTAAGACAAGATTTGAAGACGTTGTGAAATTATCGATTAATACAAAGTGTTAAAGGGACGTTTACTATGTTTCATAACTAGACAATCGAATAATAGAATATTTCGAAATTGTACCCATTAATTCTGTTGGATGGGAATGTTTTTTTAAATTAGGTTAGTAAACGAGTATTTCTATTTTTAAACTCACTGGATATAACTTATTGTTAATAGGGTGTAGAGCGTTAATTTTTGTAGATTGTATTAAGATTTAATGCTTAACAGTATTGGAATCAATTGGGTTGGTGGGGGCAGAAACATGGATACGAGTATATAAAAGGTTTTTGCTATTAATCACCGCGGAATTCAATGCCGCTATTGAATTGAATAGTAATTTGGATTGGATATTTGCCCAAATGGATAAATTGAACAACACATTAAAAAAATAAATTAACAAATAAGTATACATACATATATCCAATATAATAAATAAGTGAACAATCGAAAAAATGAACTAAGAAATATAAGCACAAATGGGTAAATGAATAAAGAAATAGATAAGTAAATGGATGAATAATTGCACAAATTAAACATAGTGTTAATTAGATAATTAGACAATTGAAAAAATTGAATTAACTACTTGAATAAATAGCAAGTCTTAGGCATCCATAGTTGACCCAAATTTCGACTTTTTAATTTTTTAATATACGAGTACACAAAATTGATTTTTCTACTTTTTGAAACATGGGAACTTTTATTTCTACAACAAAAAGTGTTTTTTAATTGCACTTAGTGTTTTATTTAATACAACTCATTCTATTAAATAGCAAACAACAAAAATTTATTTAAAATTCAAATTGTTGTTAGAAATACATATAGTTCATGATCAAATTTGCTTTTGTGCAAATGTAAGAGCCCTGAAATATTTAAATGTTGTGTTGAAACTTAGTCTCACAACTAACAGACTATTATTCCAGCATGACAAAACAATCTACCCAAACATACGAAAATGAATTTTTTATGGCCTAACGTAAATTAAATAGATCAAGACTACTTGCGGCTGAACAATATGAGGGCAGAGAAAACGAAGTGCAAAAATACAATCCTAGTATGTAATTCAAAAGATTAGAATATGAATTTTAGGTCCCTTTCAAATAAAATCCATTTCTCCATTCAAAAATTTTAAAGTTTTTATACCTTCACTAAAAAGAATGAAGTTAGATATCGATTGATACTGCAACAAAATACTATATTGGAAATGGATGAATTTGATCTATAATCCTGTACTTCACAAATTGATATATTTCCCGAAATTCTGCTTTGCATTTTCTAATCGTTGCGTTAAAGTAATATAAATTTTTTTGCTTTACAAATCGAAAATAAAAATTGAAAACAAAAATGAAAATTCCCACACAAATGTCTCATTTAGCCGTCTTATGCTTAGATTCATAGCTTTCAGTTCCACTAACTTCATTCAAATTTCGTACACAGAAAACATTGGATTAAATTAGGTTCAAGAATGAACGCAGCCCCCATTGCCACATCGGTTTCGGAACCTCTCACATAAATTGACAGATTTACAAAAATTCAGAATTTTCTCTAACTAAAAATTTGAATTTTGTACACTATATTGTTTTATAATGTTTGTCGGGTGCAGTATTTAAAGAGAGTGCAACGGGTTTGTTTATGCAAAGTTGAAATAGAAACATTGACAGAAATTATATCGATGCGTCACTGAAAATCTCGAATGCAAACCACTTGATTTTCAGTTTTAAAAATTAACGTTTTTCAGCCATAATAGAAACTTATTGATGCTATTCACATTATTTGCTGATAAATCTTGTATTTATTTATTATATTTAAATCTACATTTTACAGATATGATAACAAAAAGCACTGAAAAGCTTTTTCACAATGCAAGAGTCGATTTTGAATTTCCCACTTCTTTCTACTAAAAATTATCGATTAGTTGAAATTCGATGCATAGAACCCTAGTACGCTATTGGACTATATCAGTAACAATAATCCGGCAAAACGAAACTTAAGGACCTCACGTCAATACCAAAACTTGAAAGCACGTAAGTTTTTCTCGGCAAATTATGCAATGTATTAATTAATTTAGTACCACTATTAAACAATAGGTCCCTTTCATTAACTCTAAACATAGGATGTATATAAGATCACTGAAAGTATGAAGCTTCTCATATCTCATTCGTGCAAGAAAATTTCTTTAATTTTTTAATATTACAGTAGAGGAAAAACGTTGAAATTTGTACATTAAAATAATCAACGGATTCGCGCAGATTAAATTTCCCACATAATGTTAAGACTGACTTGATTCTAAATTACAGGCGGAAAATATATTTTGGAGACAAATCATTCAATATTTATGTGAGGCACCGCAAAGTTATTGTTGTAGACTATGAGGAAACTTACAGTTAGAGATTTGAAATCATTTTCATGGTGGATAACAGAATCGGGCGTATTAATTGTAAATTTCAGGTGAAAAAGGAATGTTTGCTAAGTCTGCTATTTGTATGGGAAATTGAGTAGAATCGGCTCAGTAGGGAAAAAACCTGACCATGACGATGAAGTCATCTGTACAAAAATGGTAATTTTTCAGAATTTTTCCAAAGTCAACGGTACGGTGTATTATATAGATACCAACTCATATAACTTTTAAAGGAACGTATCTAAATGTGGAAAATACTGAAAATGTGAAATTACTGATAAATATTAAAAATTGTTTATTTCTATTAAAGTAAGGACGCATTTCTAATAAACCAATTTATTTGGCGATGTGTCGGTATAACTTCTATGTACTATTCACCGCATGTGATATAGGTGGGCAAAATCGTTCAAGTAGGAAAAAAACTTCCTCATATAAGGACTTAACCCCATATTGAAATAATCGAAATTTTCAACTTTTTGTCAACAATTTTCAAATTAATTAATTAAAAGTCAATATTCCTGAGTCTGTTAAATGACTCAGCAAAGGGACAACTCATGCACTTTTTAAAGAACCGCTCTAACTGTGAATTTCCGCTGAAAAACGAGTGAGCTTATTCGCTAAAATTGTCGATTATACGATTACTCGAAGTGTTCGTCAAACACACCATGGTGATCGCTGATCAAAAATGATAGGTGATTATATCGTCGTTCGAACTCATGATCATAAACATCATGCTACGGCCGATCAGGAAATCCTACTTGTGAAAAATGTTCCAGTTTATTACAATATACGATACACTTTGTATAAATTTTATAAGGGATCGGTCGCCCTAGTTGAGAGCGTGGTTAATACCAAAAAATACGAGTTTCAAAAACTAAAAATAAGATAAGTCGATATATTATTTATAATGAGTCGGAGTCCGTCATCCACGACACTTTGGTGTTCATATACCACGATAGTGGGCATATAAATTGCGACTCTGCCGAACTTACTTGACCTGTCCAACCTGTCCACAATTGTCCAATTATTTTGCATACTTTTCATCTCGATGGAAAAGAGCAATCCTTAACATATGCTCCAATTTGCATTGCATTTACAAGCTTCTATAAAAGTCACATAGTTAGTGATGTAAGCACATGCTGAATATATTAGCAGCGATTAGTATTGCATATAAAAATATATCGTACAAACACACACAGAACATTTTTATCCACGATCAGTCATCGCATATTTCAGTGATTAGAATACATTCGATTCTTTAAACACATTTAACACATTTCTCAACGAATAATGCGTCATAATATTTGACAGTCTATCAAAGTTTAAAAAGGCGTTAGAGAACAAACAAACAAAAACAAGTAAAATACTAAAATTGAATTTTAAACCCACCTACTGTGGCGACGATTACGTTGAGGTCGATTTGATTTTTCCATTTCTTTTCCAAACTTTAAAGAGAACAAAAAAAAAATAATAAAATTTTGTTTATTTTCATAGAATTAATTAACACTTTTACTTTTTTGGTATGACAAAAATTATTTTTAAAAACATTTTTGTAACCGCAGTAAAACATGAGCATTTCGAATACTCTCGCGACATTAATGTATTTTTTTGTAACATTTGGAAAATATTTAGAATTTCAAAACATCACGTAGGTGGTTTTATTTTCGTGTATGCGTATATGCGTGTGTATGGGGCGTTCATCTCTTTCTCTCTCTCTCTCAGCGATTCGTACGTGAATGTGATGGTAGTATCGGTAGAGATAATTAGTTTTCAACAGAGATTGCAATCAAAAATATGGATTATTTTAAAAATATTTGAAGAAATAATAAAAAAAGTCCTCTAAATCTTATTTACTTGTTCACTTTGATTGTTAGATTACGAAGTGATTTTTATATAATCCCATATTATTATCAAAAATTTGAGATCGGCTCGCGATATTAACATATTCGCTACCAAATGTTGGAAAAAATGATAAATTTCTGCTTAGTTGAAAATCAATATTTTACAAATGCTATGATGATGCTAAACGTCTAGGTATAGAAGGCTCATATTAAGATTCTCTCAAAAGCACAGCAATCAAGCATTTTTAATTATGGTACGCGGCATGTGCAAGTGGATTGTATAAATTGAAAAAAGTGCTGTATTTGACAATTTGTCGAGCTACAATAATATCGTAATGTAAGTTTAAATAAGAAGTCGATATAAGACGGATTTTAGGGGCTTCAAAGTGTTTTCAGGTTAATAACATTGATTCTGATTTAAGAGACATCAAAACTTGTATAGCGAAAACTATGAAAGGCATGGCAAAATCAATTACGCCTGCTAAACTATGAGGGCGGTCCCAAAATTGGTCGACCTGACGTACAGATGGTGCCAGTAGTTTGAAAAAAATTGTTTTGATGAAAAGTGACAACCTTATAAAACACATGTTTTAACTTTCAAGGCGCCACGTTGTTTAGTATTTTTATTTGAGCCATCAAAAGTAAACGATACCAGTGAATTTGTAGACATAGGAAAATATTAGTCACCGTTATGTAATTTAGTATTTCCATTTGAAAGGTCTCAGCCCAAACAATATTAAAGCCAAGCTAAATTCTACTCTGGGAGAGTCTGCTCCTTCGTTTACGACTGTAATATATTGGGTATCAGAATTTAAACGAGGTCGTGCGAGCTGCCAAGACGAACACCGTAGTGGTCGACCCATTGAGGTGTCCATGCCAGACACGGTTGAGAAAATCCACAAAGCGGTATTGGATGATCGTTAGATGCGTGAACTAGCTGAAATGATACGCATTTCAAAAAATGCTATAATTCGTATATTGACCGAAGATCAGAAATTTATTGCAGCGTTTAGGTGATGAAATTATGGAAAAAGGCTATATTTGGCGAAAAAGAAAGTGTTGTTTTATGAAAACAATGATCCAGTTCACACATCCACTATTGCGTTGGTTAAGTTAAGGAATTAAATTTCGAATCACTGCATCACGCACCTTATTCGCCAGATTTGTCTCCTTCGGACTATTTTCTATTTCAAAACTTTGAAAAAATAGCTCGGTGGTAAAAGTCTTACCAACAATGAAGAAGTAGAGTCTACGGTTGATGGCTATTTTAAGGAGTTTGACAGTTCTTACTATAAACAGGATATAGAAGCTATTGAATTTCGCTGGAAAAGCATGTCGACCTAAAAGGAAATTATGTTGAAAAGTGAGAAAGGTGTTCCCAAATTTTTCGTGTCTTTTGTTAGGTCGCCTAGTTTTGTGACCGCCCATTAAATTTTGTTATAACCAATATATTTGTTTTCCCGCCAAAAGTGTAAGAGGTGTAAAATATTTCAAATTAGTTAGAAAAAAAAATACTTTTCCGACCTTTTAGGAAAATTGTTTCCAGCTTAAAATTCGCTAAAGTTAAGTTGTTCAAAACTTTTATCAAGTTTTCATCTGCACCTTTATCAATTGAAATTAGAAGCTTTTCGAATAATACTTGGAAATGATAAACTGAAATTGAAAATTCGTATTTTATAGGAAGATGATAACTTTTGAAAATGGGAATTTCAAGATAAAATTGAGAAAAAACTAAATACATTTCCTAGCATCCTATGAATAAGATATATGAGAGGTTCCCCACGCGTATTCTATTTTCAGACTTACTCAAAGGGACCTACAGCTTAACGACGTTTCTAAACGTTGTAGTTTGGGACGCATTTAACAGATTTTTTGATTACTCGACTAACCATTGCACGGTCTATCAAAATTGAGAAAATATCAACTAAAATATCAATTAAAGTTAAGTCGTTTACTTTAATATTGGAAAATGATTAATTTAAAATGAGATTTTAAATTTTACATTGTGCAAACGTCGATTGCATTGCAGAAATGCCCATTTTATATAGAGTTGAAAATAACTGATACTGACATTTTCTATTTAATATTATGGAAGGAATAACTGGAAACGATATTATTCATTTGATACGGAGATTTTTCCTGAAGTTTTAAGGAAAGTGTTTCCTCAAACTGTAATGTGGGTCCTGTTAAGTGAGTCTAAAAATAGAATGCGTGTAAGCTCTTTGAATGTGAGAATATTTTCCCATGTCGCACATATGGAATGCAAGGGAATGTGTTTGTGTGTTTGCAGTTTAAGGATCGCCAAATCTATGTTATTCGAAATTCATTTTCAAATTCCAATCTCCATCTTTTCCAATTAAAATTGAGGGCTTGCCAAATAATATTCGGGAAAGATACACTAAAACTAAGAATTTTTATTTAATAGTGAGAACAAAAAACAATTAAAAATGAAAATTTGAAGTCAAACGCTATGTATGGTATAAGCGGTATAAACGATACATTTTTCAAATACTTTTTCCGAGTTATGAAAAGAGAAACAAGTTAGCCCGCACCGCATCAGGTGAATGCAGTGATTGCTCGATAATATTTGTTGAGTTTTCGGCCAGAAATTCAAAAATTTTTGTTATCGTGATGCATAATCCATTAATCTTCTTGCCACAAACTGGTCTATTTTGACGAACGCCGTTTAACGCCTAAATTATCGTTTTTATTACCGTCTGACCTTCTGGCGAAAATTCTGAGTACACGAGACCGCGATTTTCAAAGAAAATAGTCAATATTATACTGATATTGACGTGTTTTTTTGTCGATTTCGTCTTCGTCAGTTTACAACTCGCAAACCCTTGTCTTATCACCACTTAGAATGCACATTATAATTGTAAGGTCGGAATTGACCTTTACACGATTAAGTTTTTGAAGAAAATTCAGGTCTTTTGGAACTAGTTGGGCGGTAACACGTTTCATGCTCCAACAATCGAATTGATGCAGCACCCATCTCTCTCTCAAACTTAAAGGACAGCCATTTTTTTCACTTTATCGATCTTAACTTCAAATGAAGGTGTTGATGAAAGACGACCAGCGCGAGCGCTTTTGAATGCACTGTACTACTCAAGTGCACATAATTTGGATATAGCTAATTCACCATAAGCCTTCCGTAACACATTCAACATTCGGTGTACGAAATCCCATTGACTATACAAAACTTGAGGCAAATTCTTTGTTCGATATTAAGATGAACTGACAAAATCGAGTACTGTAAACAAAGCAAATGCCAGATAGCGCTTCGCGTCAGTACAAAGGATAATTATGGAAATTTTGCGATAAAAAGGATTTTGACATTCCATTTGAACGAACTTTCCGGTATTTTTTTTTTTCAGAATATATTATGTGTACATTGCCTACGTTACTGTGAACTGCAATCTGTGGCGGAGGATATAAAAGTCAAACTTTTGGCTTCTCTTCAGCATTTATTTATTCATTTCTTAATTTATTTATTCATTAAATCTAATATTCACTTATTTCCTTATTTATTTATTTATTTATATATGTTCATATTAATTAACTCATTCATTTATTAATTTCCATATTCACTTATTCATTTGTTCCTCCATTCATTCACGTATTCATTTATCGATTTATCATTTATTCAATTACCGAAATGAGGGCCAACATACTGTACCATTGCTATCTCTTTGTAGTGGTGGTGCCACTGAGATACCGGATCCAAGTGCCATCAACTTTTGTGTGAAAACATTGAATTCACTTGGTATCGAAATATTTCAAAATATTTAGCTTATTCAGAGAGTAAATGCGCCCATGAGAGAAAGATGATGTTTCAACAATTTTCATGTTTTGTTTTTTCTTTTTTTGTATAAACAAATTTTGAACTGAAAAACATGAATTTGGTTGCTCTCCACAACGAACCCGAAAGGAGAAATTTGGTGAGAGTGAAATTATCGCTGTGAAAGAGTGAAGAAAACCACCTTACAATAGCCGACGTGATCAAAATAGTTTTTGATTTTTTACTTCAGTTTGTCTTTCGAGTGTCAACGATTTTTTATTGTCGTCTTCGTTATTCTTTTTAATGTTTTTTTTTTAAATCTGTTTGTGGCCTTCCGAAATGGTAGTTTTTTGTTTGTGTAGATCATCTGAAAATATTTGTCAGGATTTTTTAAGTTATTGCACTTTTGTAGAAAGTTTTTGTTGTTTTTCGTTTATTACTCAGAAATGTCAAATTTGACTATAATTCGAAAAGGAACAGAACATAACAATATAGTGACATTGAAGGTGATACGTTTCTTCTTTGTATCACAGTGAAGCTGTTTTCCCCCTTGTTTATTGTTTGAGGGGGAAGATTTTCGATAAAATGACATTGATCAGTCACGGCAGACAATCATGTTTTTTTTCCTGTCATTATATAATGGCCATGCAAAGATCTGTTGTTGACAGTTTTAAATACTTTTTTACGCATTTCCTTGTGTAATTTTCTGTTTCAATAAATTTACACACAATTTTTAATATTTCAGTTTATCACAAACACTCACACACACACACCTTTTTTATTGCTTTCGTTTTATGATGTTTTTTATATATGTTTTTTATCAACATAAATTTAAATTAAAATTAATATGTTTTCTTTTATTTGATTTGTCAAGCCGAGAAAATATTTGAAATTTTCCTTTTCTTTATCCCCTTGAAGAACCGTTTCGTTTGAATAACACAATCAGACTGTTCGCCACCAACGTTTCTTCTTTCGAAATATTTTTGTATCTTTTCAGAATTGAAAAGACAAAAACACGAAAGAAAAGCACAACAACAATATAAGGAAAATCTTTCACTACTGGCTGTTGTTGCGCTCACATAAATTTTCGGATGATTTTCTTTGGATTTTCGTTTTGTTCGCAATTCAATAGATAGATCTAAATACCTAATAACAACGTTAAATGCAGTCTAAATTTGTGTGATATATTGGTCACTCATCGAGGTATGATCTACGATTATAGAAAACTCTAAGAGGAACTACAGTGACAGATCTGCGACAAATATATTCAATGCCTGAAAGAAACCAGATTTTGAACAACATAAATGTAATGCTCTTCTAACTTTTCCTGTTCGGAAAAATCTCTGCTTTCATAGAATTTGAACGGTTATTTTTACCAACTATATTTTTGAAAGGAGAACTAATGCATTAATTGCAACCTTAACTGGCGTTATTAACTCAGTTATACATAATTTACGAAATGTAATGCATTGAGATTCTTTCCGGGCTACGTAATTTTTGAAAGCAAACCTAAATTGTTAATTTCTGATTGTATTTTCTACACATACATTTTTATACATATACATACATATTTTCATATATACTGAAGGTAAATTGAATTTGAGTTATATACCATGTACTTAATACAAAAACTTGAGCAAAACTAGTAGCAATGTTTTTTTAATTGATCCTATAATAGTTGGCGAAAGCTAGAAACTACCTAGCCACAATATCGTACAAACATATTTTAAACGGTAAACATCTCAACTTCGCTCAATTCAAAATACATTTCGATAGCCGCAAGCTTACCTCCTACCGCTAACGTTAACAAAAATTACTTCATATAACGTCCGCATCAAATTTTCCACCTAGCATATCGTGGATTGCGAGACAACCATTATAGTGTGGTAAAAAAAAGTGTTTTTAGATTAACCGTAGAACTTTACCTAAAATAGAACTTGGATATAACATTATTGCCACAACTCGCCGTTGTGATAACCTGATCTAATCAGAACCGATCAACATTGTAATATTATTAAAAGGAAGGACGTTTTTGCTGTATGGAATTAGCAGGCAATAACCTACTATGCACTACACCCTTAATTCGACACTGTACTGTCATTTACCTTGCAGTAGGGACCTGGCACCAAGTGATCACCACTTGTTCCCGTCTATGACGAATGATTTCGCTAGAGAAAAATTCATCACAAGAGAATCTTGTGAAAATTGACTGTCCCGGTAGGAACTGTCAATAGGGACTAGGGCTTCTATGAGAGAAACATCATTACCTTCAAAATGGCAACAAATTATTGACGATTTCCACTGGGTGGCGCATCTTTGGCATCCAAGTTACCGTAACGGAATCGATGAAACCAAAATTGCGCGTGATTGGCTGTTACAGTATCCTTCACCTTCTTCATAAAAGCTATTAACATTTTCAACAGCCTGGTTTGAGTTTTCGTCTTTACTGAAAGAAAAACTGCAAATATGGCGTATTTTTTCTTTGTTGACGCTCAAGTTTGAACTCATCTTAGATTTCTTATAGATAGGCTGTCTGTCGTCCTGTCTACATTAGCATTCTTATCAAACTCAGCTTAGTTTTAAACAACTTTAGACGTATATAATTGTCAAGATATACTTCATACTCGGCGAAAAGGTAATACAGGGTGTTCCTGGGGAAGGTACACTACTTTGTTTTGCCGCCATTTTGGTAAACATTAGTATTGACAGTTCATATTTGGCAGTCGTGACGTATAGATTTGGCAAATTTATTATGGAAAGATATTCGATAAACCAACGTGCTTTAATCGTCAAAACATTTTATCAAAATCAATTACCGATTACTGTGATGATGGGAAAGTTGCGTGAAATTTTTGAGAGAAACAACGTGCCAACAAAACGCATCGCATCGTTGATTCGAAGAAAGAGGGTCTGTAGCTGATAGGGCCAAGCATGGACCACAACGTACTACAAGATCGGCTGAAAACATTACTGCTGCTCAAGAAAGTGTTCAAAACAATCCACCAACCTCAATTTGACGCTGTACTTGGTCTTCAAAAAACAACTTTGGCCACAATTTTGCACAAGGATTTGCATTTATTTCCATTTAAGATTCAGTTGACGCAATAGCTTCTTTCACAAGACCATTTACGCCGCCATACATATGCCAATAGGATGTTACAGCTCGCCCATTTCATAAAAAAATAAGAATGAGTGACGTGGCACATTTTCATTTGAACGGATATGCGAATAAACATAATAGTCGGTTCTGGGCAATGGAAAACCCTCAAATTATTCATCAGTCAGTTTTGGGCTTGATTGACATGTGGTATCAACAAGACGGTGCCACATCGCATACAGCGAGGATTACAATGGAATTATTGCGAGACCTCTTTCCACAAGAAGTTAGTTCAAGAAATGGTGATGTTGATTGTCCTCCACGGTCGCCTGATTTGACTGCTTCGGACTTCTTTTTCAAACAAATTAAAAACGCTTGAGGAACTCAAACAAAATATTCGTAATGAGATTAATGAAATACCGCGTGAAATGTGTGAGAATGTAATGAAAAATGTGTTCAAAAGGGCTCGCATTTGTGAAACTAACAGAGGCGGGCATTTATCTGATATTGTATTCCATACATAATTGCCAACATTAAATAAAACATTTATCAATATAAGTTCCATTCCCTTTCATTTAATCAAAAATTATAAATAAACAAAGTAGTATAGCTTCCCGACGGACACTCTGTACTTGTCGATCAGTTTTTCCAGGATTTAACCTACTACGAATATTGGTCAGTTGCTGATTTAGCACATCTGAAGCCAAACGCTAAGCTCAAATCAGTTAGAATAGAACATCATTTAGTCTGTCATATAATATAAAATCTAATAAACGATGGGTACAACCTGAACTCGCGATAGTTGGTGCCCACCTTTGAAAAATATTTATTTTTGGATACAAGACATAGTATGCCTATGTTCCAATTACCGGACTTGGTATCATTTAACCAAATCGGCTAATGCAGGTTAATTTTTCCCTTCCCATCATATTCTCACTCTCCCGCTCTACCCATAATCGCTTTTTCTAATTTGAAAAGGCGACTTTTATTTACAACATTCTCTCGGCGTTGACACGCATTTAGCTTCCTTTTCCTCAGGTGCTATGCGTTAACCTCCACTATAACATTTGAGTATGAGGGTTTATTGTAATAGGTTGAGAGTGTTAAGCTTTGTCTAGTTTTCTATTTGATTTGATTAATTCAAAGTGAGGGCGCATCAAAGTGGTCATCGGAATTTACGGTAGCGATATACGAGGTGTGTTCAAAAAATAAGGTGGATTTTAATTTTTCTCAAAAAATATTTATTTATTCATCAATTTCTATTTTATCTCCTTCAAAGTAGTCCCCTCAGATATAATACACTTGTTCCACCGTTTCTTCCAATCATCGAAGCAGTTGTGATATGCACTTTTTGGTATGTCCTTGAGCTCTATCAGTAATTTGGTTTTTATCTCCTCAATCGTCACAAAACGCCGTTCTTTCATGGGTTTCTTTAATCTTGGGTACAGGAAAAAGTCGCAGAGGGCCAAATCTGGTGAATACGGTGGCTGAGGCATGTAAACGCATAACTTCAAGGTAACACTCCTTATTTAATGTACGACCTTGTAGTAAGAACTCCTGCTGCAATACGCCATGGGAATCGAAGAAAACAGAGAGCAAAACCTTGCTTTTGTTGGTATTGGCTCTCCTGGATTCTTCCATTGAGACGACTGGGCTTTGGTTTCGATGTCATAACCATATACCCATGATTCGTCACCAATTATGACCCTTTCATTCAACAATTTCTTAACGATGCTTATGCGACGTTGTTTTTGGTCAAAATTTAGCAATTTTGGAACGAACTCCGCTGCTAAACGCTTCATGCCCAAAATTTCCGAAAAGATTGCATGGCATGAGCCAACCGATATGCCGACATCCTCAGCAACTTCTCTAATTGTGATTCGACGATTCTCCATTAAAATTTTCTTCACTTTTTTAACATTTCCATCGGTTGTTGATGTGGTGGGGCGTTCAAAACGAACTTCGTCATTCACGTCTTCTCGATCTTCTGTGAAAAGCTTGTACCACTTGTAAACATTTTTTTGACTCAGATAACTCTCACCGTATGCCACTGTCAACATTTCACGTGTTTTTGAGCACTTAATTCCATTTTTTACACAAAATTTGATGCAACTTCTTTAATCCAATTTTTTTTTTTTCGATAGCAGAAAATCGCCGAACACGCAAAGCACTTGTCTTATTTACGAGTATGACTCTCACAAACAAACTAAAACCGTCAATTTATCTTCGAGACGAGTGTACAAATTCACCTTATTTGTTGAATACACCTCGTATATATCTCATATATTTCTACCAAAAAAAATTATGGAACTTCTCAAAAAATTGAATTTTCTTTGCTTCTAAAAATTTTTGACTCTAAAAAGTTTTTTAAATACATGCATTCTTTAAATTCAATTTCATAGACGCTTTTTACAATATTTCCACCGATGCCAATTTAATATTAATAATTTTGCACTTTTCACATAATTTCTTGTGATTTGGATTCAGTTTGTAAAAGGTTTAGGATAGAATCACTATTTCATTGCTTCTTGTGCATTGCTTCAGAAGCAGTGCAAAGTATACATGGAGGAACGGCACCACTTCTATGACAAATGCAGGTTAATGTAAAATCTGCTTGCCAATGCCATTCTGTGTAATTTGAAAAGGAAGACACATGGCCCCCGACTTGGTTATGGTCTTTAAAATCCTTAAATGCCTAATAAAGGGGGTCGCAACAAGAACGCAAGATTTAAATTTGGCGCCATTCGAAGTGTCATTGTTTGACATTTGAACAATTGTTATTGTTTGCTAGTAAAAGGTACGATGTTAGTAAAAATGGAGCGCTACACAAATGAATAACGCATTCTCATTGTGAATTTTTTTTTTACCAAAATGGTGAAAGTTTTGCGGCTACAGTTCGCAAATGGCGATCAATTTGGGGTCACAATTATGTCCTAAAAGAGTCAACTGTAAAGAGATTAATGGATAAATTTGCCAAAACTGGGTCTGTTAGTGATGTAAAGACAACAACGCGCCATCGACCAGGTCGATCGACCCCTCGAGTGATTCACGAGAAGCAAATGAATTCTCAACGTGTCACTGTGTGTTGTGGATTTTGGGCTGGAGGAATCATTGGACCTTTTTTTATGAAAATGAGGCATGTCAAGCGCAAACAGTCAATGGTGTTCGGTATCGTGAAATGACAACCAGTTTTTTCGTGCCCAGAATTGAAGAAATGAATGTGGAGGGCATGTGGTTTTAACAAGACGACGCCACATGTTATACAGCCAGAGAAACAATTCAATTGCTGCATCAGTCATTTAAATCTTGCGTTTTTGTTGGGACACCCTTTAGAAGGCCTTTCAAAACATAAAATCGCCGACTTGAAAGTTCGGCCTGGTGCTACTGCAAATTCCTTGTTGCGAAACCACTCCCAACAGACATATGTCAAGTATAACCCTTCAGATATGTGTAAAAATATTGCTCATATTGAGAACTTAGCAGCGTTATATCGTGAAACATCAAATGACCTGAGAAAAACTGAAATTAGCTTTAAGTTGTTGTTAAGTCAGTTGCCAACTGTAAAGCATTTTTTCTTATAATGTTATAGTTTTTCCCATTGGTGATGATCACTTTCTCTCTCGTTTTTCTTTGACCATGATATAATTAAAAAGTTGTTGTAGTCGTAAAACCCAAAATTCAAAACAGAATAAAATTCTATTAGTTCTAAACACAACAATAAAATTGAAATAAAAGCGATAACGACGACAAAATGGCAGGGTACGCGTTGAAACATTCAAAATTTTTGATAACGATTCTTAGACCACCATCAAATGAAAAATACTTGTTTGTATTCTTTATCGAATAATTTTTATTTTCGCATAAAATGAACTTATTCCGATACAATTTACATTCTTCCAAAAAAGTACCAGGAATTTGTCTATAAAGTATTTATTATTCATTCAAATTTATTTTATCGACTTTTATTCTATTCGGTCCCTTTCAAAATAACAAACTTATGCCAATCAGCAAAACATTTTTCAAACGAATTCTTCGGAATAAACTTCAAGTCTTGTCGCGAATTCTCTTTTATGTCCTCTGTCGGCTGAAAACGGATGCCTCGATGTGACAATTTGGGTTTTGGAAAGAGAATAAAGTCAACCGGAGCCATGTGAGCTGAATACGGTGGTTGTTCGATGGTATTTGTTGAGTTTTCGGCCATAAATTCATTCACAATAATAACATAGTGATATGCTGTGTTACCGTGGTACAAAATTCATGAGTTTTCTTTCATACTACAAATCTGGCCTTTTTCCGACAAATTTTCTCCCTCAAACGCCGCGTACCGCCCAGAAAAAAAAAACATATTCCCTTCCATATTATAAATGCGACATGAGAGAACTTTTCACATTCAGGAAGTTTACACATTCTGTTTTAAAAACCATTTAACGAGACTTTTAGTTTAACGACGATTCCGAAAGTCACAGTTTGAGAAGCAATAACAAGAATTGTCGACTACTGGACTATGCGAAGTGTTCGTCAGACACGTCGAGGTGACCGTCGCTTAAACGATGATCTGTGATTGTGAGTGTTGTTGAACTCGGAATCATGCGAACGATAGTCGCACGTACTCACCATCGCGCCACGGTTTCGCCCGGATAATATTCATTACCGTCTGACGTTCTCGATTCCGAGTGCGTAACACCGCGATAATCAAACACAAATAGTCAACATTACCTCGACGTTTAGTGCTTTTTTCGGTTTTGGCTCAGTTTACATGACAAACTCGTAACTCACGCCTCATCGCCAGTTATAAAGAGTTTTACGAGTGTGAGTTTTTGAAGAAAATTCAGGTCTTCCAGAACAAGTCGAGCGCCAATGAATACATAGATTCGTGAGACACAACTTCTCTTAAATGTAAGTGACGATTTTCCGTCATCAATTCCTCTATTTCATCGATGTTAACTTCAGATTAAAGCACTCTACCTCCAGGGATTGCCGATATTTAAGTCAGATGATAATTGTCAGTATACCTTAGTGTGTTGGCTAGAGCAACGAAGTTTGATTTCAGGTTTGCCAGGCGTAGGACTATTGTGACATAATTGTGGGGAGTGGGTCTGCGGACATTTTTAAGGCAGTCTGACCTGAGGGTTAAGCAGCTGCAAGACTGTTGGATCGGGCTCATCCCAGCTGCAAGGTCTGACCAGAGGCCTCTTTTCTCATACCGTTGGTAGCAAGAACTCACACGGATAGGTTCTCTAGTTCATGCCTTGTTCATCTGTGTCTTAGAGACCTCTCGGGGGGTACAGGCATGGGAATTCCACGTTTACTCGTATATTACGTGGTTGCCATTCACCGTCACCGAGCGGAAGGGGTTTTGGAGTTTTCTTCCGTCTCCCACTGGTGAGAATACTGCATCCTTGCAATGTATTCTCGACTGGTCCATCTACCTGGAGTCTCCATGCCCGCAGAAATGGAAAAAATTTAATCTGTACTCTTTTTGCTGCACTGTGATCAATCCCGTGAACTATGGTGTATAAATCACAATTTGGTAGCAGCTTAGTTACGCAGTTTCCGCCGGTAAATTTGGCCGGTAGCGTGGGATCAGGAGGCCCCAGAACGGAGTTCGCGCCTGGTCACTTGGTGTCGGACCCTTAGTGACAGCATCGCGCGGATTATTGGTTGAAACTGAAATCGTTAGTGGATTCTTCGTGCTTGAATGTGGAGTCGTATTGCAACTGGGTTCTACAGGGCTATAGCGTAGCAGAGATGGTAAGACAGGACTCACCTCTGCCAAAGAGGATTATGTTCCATACTAGCATCAATGTGGTATTTTCTGGCTGGAAGAAAGGACTGACAGTTGCGGTAGCTTGCTTAGAAAATTGTCTGCTTTTATTCCTAGATACTCCAAGTTTACTTGGTTACCCCATAGCGGTGCTGGAAATCGCTTTATAGTATGCCCAGTGTGATTAGTACACCGTGGGTAAGACCCGTGGACTCACCTTAAGCTGTCTGTAATACCTTTAGTGATTCGGCACACGAAGTTCTGTTTGCAATATAAATTTTTATTTATGTTTTATTCAATATTTTTATCCATTACAAAAATTGAAATGATTCAGTCTAAATATAGAATGCGTGTAAGCCCACTGAATATGAGAATATCTCCCTTATTTCGTTCATAAGATGTAAGGGAATTTGTTTTTTATTTTTATAAAAATCTCAAAACACACTTCAAATCAATTGACAAAATGAAGCACCGTAACCAAGCTAAATGACAGGTCGCGCTCAAACTCCGCGTCATTAGGTTTTTATATTTTGATGGAATGTACGATACAATATAAATGTTTTTACTCGAAAGTTAAAATGGTTACAATACAAAAATTAACATGATATGGGTGAGGGCCAAAAATTAAATAACGCATAAAAATGAAAATCCCTACGCAATGATTGGTTCACAGTCTATGTATTAATCAGCGCATCCAAACCCTGACGTTAAGTACACAATCAAATCATTCTTCGATCAAAAAAATGTGCATGAATACAACATGAATTGTTGCCTTAACCCATGGATACAAAAATAGATGAAAATTGGAAGAGGAAATTACAAAGAAAGCAAATAATTCGAGGACAATGTAGATAAATAGAAAGAGACAATGCAATAAATACGAAAGCACTTTGATGAGGCAACGATAATATCAACAAATAGCAAATTGGTTACATAAATTTAACAATTGATTTTTGGGCGACATTTGAGCAGGCTCTCAACATATGTGAGCCATTTAAGATAACTTGAATGTTTTACGAAATCGTTTTGAGAATTTTTATTTACATGACGCTAGCGCAATAAACATGTTTTTTCAATGTTTTTTGTGGTTGAAATCAAAAACATAAAAAAATATTTTGTCAAAAAAACATGATCATCGTGCCAAGAAATTAAATCAAAGGTGGTGATGCGCAGAATCTGCTTTATTTTATTTTATTTTTTTTTTTTTTGCATTTTTCACAATGATTTCTGCATGTGTCGATGATACTCTACGGTTTGAAATTTTCAGTTAAACATTTAGCGGTGGATATGTTCGTATTGGGATTTTGATTACAAAATAAATCGTTGTCTTCTGGAAATTATAGTGTCAAAAGTAACAAAACATTAAAACTTCAAAAACTTTCATTACATTGAAAGAAAACTCAAAAATTCTCTTTATTTCTATGATACTATTCTTCCACAAAATGCGTTCAAATTGTCTAATTAATTTTTTATATTTTTTCTGCAGCTTCATTATAACACATTTTTGTATCTTCTTTCGAAGGAATGAACGTATATCTCATTTGATAGAAAACCGTTTAGAGTGGCAACTACGTTTGAACAAATGTAATTTAAGGCTTTCTACATTGATTAAGCGATGTCTGCCAGACTGTCTGACAGCATAATTGCGAAAACTCTCTATGAAACTTCTTAAAACTTGGCAATGATTTTAACAGATCGTGGCGGGGATTGCAAATGGGCTATATCAAACAACCACTTCTGGTACCTCCCACTCAACTGAAATGCATCCCAATTTTCTGAAATGCATCCTTTTCCCTGTAACTAATTATTTTATAAACTGTAACTCATATATTTAGTTGTAATAAATTGAGAGTGTCAGAATGAAAACGAAGCCAATTTGCAGACCCCTTCTGGTACATTCCATACAAACTGACGATTTTCCGAAATTTAATTTATTTCTGGTAATCCTCAAATCGTAAACTGCAGTAACTTCAATTTTTGTTAATTGTATTTCTTTGCAATGTAAAAGGACATTGGGGTGCGGTGAATTTGTAAATCAGTTAACTTGACTGAATCCATTGCTATTTTTTTTTTTCACTTGTCTACTTTCTTGTCTGTTATACAGTGACCTTTTCAGGGGAAGCAAATTCTCTAACTTTACTCGACTAATTTCTTCGGATAAAAAGTAGGAAAATAGTATTTAAATTTGTTACAATTATTATTAGTTTTGAGGGAAGATTTTTTTTTTGTTATAACATAAAAATTAAACAGTATGTGTCTATATACCTATATCCTTTGTATCGACTTTGCGAATGTAATGAGACTTGGGCGAAAATTTTCCTTAGGTGTGTGATAGGGTATTCCTTAGATAGAATTTTTATTCGTCGCGTTGTTAAACATGGGGAACCCACTTAAATTTCTTTCTGAAAATTTGCGATAATTTCTGATTCTTGCGGTAGTTTGCGACCGGTCGTAGCACGATGATTAATACACGGGACTATCCTACACATGATAGTCGGTTAGAACCCTGGTACAATCATAACATCTTGTTGACGAATACTTCGGATAATGGACAGTTTATTCATGGGATGGAAGGAAATTTGTTTTTAGTTTGACATTAGATTGTGCCACAAAAAGATCAAATATTTATCTTCAATAGCTGCCTGCCGGTTGTAGACACCCGAGTAAATTAAGTGTTTGAATAGTTGAAATTGAAAATATATAAAAGAATGTATTAATTATTATACTCACCGCCACAGAACGTGGATGTACTCGTACATGCTGAGACTCAATGAAAAAAACATATTTTTGATCGTCATATAAATCGACATTGGTTTAAGCAATCTGTCAAAAGCTCAAATTTTGCATAAAAATATATCTTAGTATTATGGAAGTTTTAAATTGGATGAAACCGGTCCCTTCAAAAAATTAATTTTTCAGGAAATTTTGTAATTTACCAATTACTTTTTAATTAGAAGCACTACAATCAAACTGCCATAGCGTTTAGGTATTGGAGATAACCATAAATTTTTTTATATCAATATTTCCATTATTTAAAAGCAATGTTTAGTGGATATGGGGCAGATCTATCCCATTTTATAAACGTTTTATGAGACTGCTCTTATAATATTATTGACAAATTATACAAAATACCTATTTTCTATATGTAATGTTCATATCTGATAGGCAAGAACTAACTAAAAACATTTTGATTCCTAAAAAGGAACCAAAATAAAAAAGGTGGACATTTTGTGGTTCTTTTTAAAGAAATTGATTACAGGGTTGCCCATATTCGACGGACCCATCTGGCAACGCCATAACTTTTGACAGAGATGTCAGATCGCTTAATGACATACCGCGTTTGAAGCGTCAGTCCAAGCAGATTTTTACCATGGAACAATACACGCCACGCGAGCGCTCTGAAATAGTTGAAATTTACATTCAACAGAAGAAGTCAATTGTGAAAACTCAACGTGCTTTTAAAATATTAAAGAATGTGAGAAGTGCGCCTTCTAAAAACACCATTAAGCGTTTATACGAAAAATTTTCGACTGGTGAGGCTCTTTCTAATCCGAAGAGGCCAAATAAAAGTCGACCAAGGCGATCGGCCGAGAATATCGCTGCCGTACGAGCCAGTGTTGAGAGGTCCCCAAGAACATCCCAAAAACGCCGTTCTCAGCAGCTGGGCATGGCTCGGTACACTTTACAACGGATTATTCGCGTTGATTTGCATTTGTTCCCGTACAAAATTCAATGGACGCAAAGATTGTTGCCTGCGGACAATCCTCGTCGATTGGAATGAGCCCAACGAGTCATCGAAATGGCCGATGATGACGGGCAATTTTGGAACAAAATTATCATGTCCGATGAAGCCCATTTCACATTGAATGGGACCGTAAATAAGCAAAATTGCCGTATTTATGCCACTGAAAATCCTCAGGAGATTCAAGAATTGCCTCTTCATGACGAAAAAGTCACAGTTTGGTGCGGCGTTAGTGCGAAAACGGTCATTGGGCCGTTTTTCTTCCAAAACGAAAATGGCCATGCTGTTACCATCAACCAGGAGCGTTATCGCGACATGATGACCAATTTTGTGATGCCAATTATTCGTCGAAAGCGTATGAGGCAGTTCTGGTTTCAACAAGACGGCGCTCCACCGCACACAAGTCGCATAACAATCGATTTTCTGAAGAATTTGTTTCCGGGCCGTTTGATGTCGAAAAGTGGTGATTTGGACTGGCCACCGCGATCGCCCGATTTGACGCCCGCTGACTTCTTCTTGTGGGGACATTTGAAGTCAAAGGTTTACGTTAACAAGCCAAGGACCGTAGAAGAGCTCAAGGACAACATTCGTGAAGAAATAGCCGCTATTCCGGCCGAAATGTTGGCGAAAACGATGGAAAATGCTGCAAAAAGGGCACAATACGCCATCAACGCCAGAGGCGGCCATTTGATAGATATCATATTCAAAAATTGATGTAAACAAATCTACTTGGAACAAATTAAATGAATAAGATTGCCAACCGCCAAATTTTTATTTTTTTCTTTGATTTTTTTTTTTAAACATGGGTCCGTCGAATATGGGCAACCCTGTACATTAATGTACGAAGAAATTTTGGAATTCATCTGTAGAGTTAATTAAGTTAATGGAAAACATGCAAGCATATAAAGTAACGGGAATGGTTAGCTGTAATTTATCATACCAAATTGTGTTTTCTCAATGTTAAATTATATTTTCCCAATTTCAGTTCAAATTTGTGTAGCTCTCACTTGTAGTACATCATCATGCCGACTTTCATCCAATAACAAACAAATTCCATGTTTTCTTTAAAAAAAATATCACGCTTTTCTTTATATTTTTTTTTTTTTGGAACGTAAAAAGCTGTCATGTTTTAAATAAATATGTAGCTTTTCTACATACTAAACATATACATATACGAGTATGTACATATAGTATATATGTATGTGTGCCTGTGCATTTTGTGTTATTTTTAAATTTTCGTACAATTCGTTATTCAAATTTTGTTTCTTGGTCTCGTGCTGTTTTTGTTGTTAACACTCATTGTTGTTCCTAATGGGACAATTTTCGACACAAAAACCCCAAAATGTTTTCATAGGTGTCGAATGCTCAATTGAAGATATTTCGACGTGATTAGTGCGACGTAACAGCAATGCCAGTCTAATAGATTGGCCAAGACTAGGATGGGGATGGAGATGGCGAATAGGGCGACATCACACATTTACTGCGAGTCATTAACAAGGCATATTATACGATAACTGGCTGGTGGTAGTATCCCCTGGTATTTGCCCTCTCCTCAGATTGCGTTGGCAGCATTGTTGAGAGGGATCTTCTATGTGAGAGGATATAAACCCCACAATTATGACACGAAACGTAGCCACCCATTCGATCAACACACAATCAGATTTGTGGACGTCGCCCGCACAGATATGATGTTGCTACGTTAGGATGAAACAAATAGGGAGGGATTGCAGATCGAGTATGATCGCCGGATGAAAGTGTTTTTGGGCTGATCAACAAACAAATCTGTGAATGTAGGTGACGTCTTTATTTTTAGACAAATATTTATGAGAATGATCCACACAGCTGTACATAATCATGTTTTACAGTGGGCCTTAGTGCTGTATTAAATGCAAATATATTAAACATTTGTGCTTCTGTATTAAGCAATCGCCTCTAATTTTCACGTTAAATCTCTGCACCGAAAGAACCGGTTTGGAAAAAATGGAAGAAAATACCAAAGACACTATTCGCCACCCATGGTACAATTTTGACTTTTCGCGGTGAAAGTCCATATAAAAAATAGTAGTAATATTTGAAGCTAAATTTATCCACAACGCAAGCCATTTTTTCCGTTGATTTCCAACATGAAAGAACTTATATTTTTACATCAAGGCTGGTGCTATGCTGACTTTTCGCGGTGAAACTCCATGCAGTCATCCGTATGTTACTTCCGTTTTTAATTATCAATTTTTCCCACTATGATTTGACATAATGTCGTCATTTGCACGAATGATCCACCAATGCGGCATTTGCCATATTTGAAGTTTTCATATTTTCCTTATTTTAGCGATTTTTCTGATCTTTAGCGGAACCGATGTTTTTATTTTAACTATTTTTTAAAAACTTTTTTTATATTTTGAAACAAAGAAGAGGGCAATTGCTATCTGTGCGTTACCCATGGGTATGGATTACCCTTAAGTGTATAAATATGAACTCTAAATTTAATTAACGAATTAAATGTTCTTTTATTTCGAACATTTAATTCGTTAATTCTTTTATTTCTTATTTCTTTTATTTCGAACATTTAATTCGTTAATTCGTTCCAGAAATAGGTTTAGCAGACGAAATTGTCTGTTGGTTGGGCTTGCTTTCAGATGTATTATTGGCAATAAAAACACAAAAGAAGAACAAGGAAAGAAACCTCCAAACTTTATAATTACCAAAATATAAAAACAAGTATCTGGAATCCGGACTTTTTGCAGAGAATCAGCCTTTATTCTCCTGAACAGGATGGGGAGGAGCGTTGTATAAAAACACGCATTTTCTTGGGGTCTCATGGATGCGTATCTGGATTTGTAGAGATATAGACGTCTTGTCTTGTTGCTGTTCGGTTTAGCCCTATAACCGAATAACAACAATCTGCACCTAACGATGCTGTTTTTTTTGTCCGCCCGACGGAATATAAAAACGGTGAGATCAAAAATACATTTTATGAGTGACTAGAAAAAACATACGAAATTGATCCTGTAAATTAGTCTCTTGTTTTTTAATTTAAATTTTGTCTTTTTGGACCCATAAGTTTATTTTTCCAGCGACCTAACGGGTTGTTATTCGCCAATTTGCGTTAATTAATGCCTTTATTGCGTTTTCAACAACTTCAAATGGTCTTCCGGAACGTGTTGCATCTCCAACATCAAAATAGCCGTAGTAAAAAGTAGCAAATCAATTTTGGCATTGGCGTTCTATCAATACATCGCACATATTCCACAGTTGATAGCGCACCAACCAACCAACAAAAACTACTGCGTAGAATCGATAAACCTTTTTCAGCAGGCAACCTTTTTCGATTTAGTGGCTTCAAAACCGTCGGTCTGACAAGGCTGTCAGCTGTCTCATACCTGTCATCTGAAGTGATAGTTATTTGATGAAAGATTTGAAGGTGCCATTGGGCCTTACTTTTTTGAAAATGGTGTTGAAGGACCCACTGCTGCAACCAATCCGGAGGCGGTCATTTAAATGACAATGTACTGTGTATATAAAACAAGGTCCAAGCATTATAATGAAATAAAAGTTTCACTGAAATCTTAGCTTTGTATGTATTTAACTTTACTTTTGAAACCGAAAAATGGATAAGCCTGTATATACAAATATGACTACCAAGGTTGGTCTATCCGATCAGATTACAGTCTTCCGCAGATGTAAATTATATTGTGTACAGTATATACATCATACTTCCTATTGCAGGAATTATATTTGTACGTTTTACGTAATTGGTGATAATAGGTAATAATATAGCGCCAGCCCAAAACTGTGGTTTTCCATTTGTTTTCTGTTTTCAAATCTGGCTCACTCTCAAAATGAGCAATATTTGTATAAAACACTCGTATATATATTTATTCAATTACAATGGCCTGAATTTGACTTTTTGCTATTTAGCTTTAGCTAGGTCCACGGATTAAACTATAAATGTGTAATAAACTTATTGGTTATATTTTAGTTAAGTCAATATTTGCTTGCTGGCATCATAAGTTTGTAAAACAGCTATTTGGGATAATTTAATTTTATTAAAACATCCGACAACTTGGACAAAGTTTGGGAAAATAAGCAAATTTAGCATACTAACCACTTATTTCCAGAAATAAAAAAAAAAATAATTAATTTTGATGTATATATAAAAGTAATATGTAAACGCATCTGTAGGAGTTTTCGAAAAAAACAATTAGATCGAATTTTCGCAGACTAAATCGACAAATTGCTGAAGCGAATGATGACTGGTGATAAAAAGTGAAAACAGTCGTGGTCGAATCTCGGTGAGCCGGCGAAAATGGTGACCAAGTGAGTGTCGACGGTCAGGTTAGTAAGGTTTTGCTGTATGTTTGGTAGGATTGGCAGGGAATCATATACTAACATCTCCTTCCCTGTGGGCAAACCCACCTGTGTCGAAACCTGTACTGTCAGCAATTGGGGCATCTAAAAGAAGCAATCGGCCAGAAACGGTCAGTTTTGGCCGATAAGAAAGGAATTTAGTGCCATCAGGGCAGCGCCAAGCCAAATACACCGATAACGACGCACCACAAGCTCCAGGACATTGATTTGGAGGTTATTATGCGTCCACCTTATAGTTCAGACCTGCCATCAAGTGATTATCACCTATTTCTGTCGGCTGTGAATGATGTTCCTGGTGAAAAATTCGCTTCAATGGACCAGGGTATCTACGAGAGAGTCGCAATGGAATTAACTCTAATATGGCAACGAGTTATTGGCCAAAATTATTCCGAGAAGTAAAATCACAATTGTGAAATAATTAATCTGGACATTGTTTTCGATAAACTAATATATCCATAAAAATAAACAATTAATACCGTGAAATAAACAATTAATACCAACAGCACCCTGTACACACGGCACCCTGTGCCACACTAATAAAATTCAAATTCAACGGAAAAAACACGACAACGAAGCGACAAACACTTTGAAATTCTTATTTAAAACAACGTCTAAAGTTGGTGTGAATGAAAGAAGCAATACGGCAGTGCATGCGACGACGACAGTGTGTTGCAGAAAAGTAGCACACAAAGTTGTCTAAAACGAGTGAATGAAATTCATAAAAAGTAGTTTTTTAAACTGTATTTTCAAGAAAAAGGAACCTTATTCCAACCAGGCGAGCAGCATTCACCAGGAACATCCCCACCATTGCCAAGCACCGAATGTAGGAAAAGCAACAAACGAATAAAGCAAAAAATGTCGTCTAATAATAATCCACAAGTGCTACAGTACTAATACAGTACTTAAAATACACAAATAACCACACAAACACAATAATACCCTACTCGTTCAATGTGAGTGAAGAGTTCCCCCCGCAAGTTCGTGCTCATTTAACACCAGATAATGTAACGCAACAACAGCACAAGTTGTTTCGTTCGTACCTATTCGTTAACACGTTGGCAGCTGCGATGGCTAATTTGCTAGTATGCGAGACAAAGTACAATAGAACTTGTTTTAGAGTGCTGTTGTTGTTGGCTCCTGTGGCTGGTTGAGTTCGAGTGGACTTGTTGTGTACGTACAGGCGATTGGCGGCGAACATTGCGTTGTTGTTGCGTTTTTACGATTTTAGCACTCTAGACAAGGTAAGCGCACACAACTCAAGCGAGTTCTACCGCACTACCGAGTTTGAATTGATAAGGCAAACAGAAAATCGCGTAGGTTGTGGGCTATGCGATTTGCCGTCTGAGTGTGTTGTGTAGATAAATAACAAGTTTCTTAATGCAATCAGCTGTTTTGTTTTGAACATGCTTAACGTAGCGAGAGGCAGGTGTGATAAATCTGGTTGATCACCAAATTGTGAGAACATTCATATATAAACAAGTCGGCGATATAGTCTGGATTCAACTGGCAGCCCTTGCATCATTTGGCTATTTATTTTTACAATCTTTGGGCCATTTACATTTAAATGCCATAGAGCTAGTTCGTAATTAAAGAAGGTAAAACTATATTTTACTTTATATTGGTCAATAAAACACAAAATGTTCATTATTCATTTAAATTTAATGCGTCGTCTTCAAATTAGGCCCCTTTCCAAACAATACACTTATGTATGCCAGCGAACAATCTCTTTTATAACTTCTGTAGACTGAAAACGAATGTCTCGAAATTATAAGCGAGTTTTAAAAAGAAAACAAATTCGAGAAAAAAATATTGTTTGATACTTTGCATGTCAAATTCGTAAATCTATGTCTCACCACCAATTGTGATGCGTTTTATGAAAGTGAATTGTCTCGTTCTAGCACGTCTTCAGTGATTGCGTTAAGAAAATTCTGAGCTTTTGGAACTGCCCAATCGGCAATGCGCTTCATACTCAAACAACTACGCAAAGTGATATGAATGGTTTCACAAGACATAGAAATTACAGCAGCTCTCTCACTCTCTTTGTTTCTCAAAAACTTAAAACGCGATATTTTTGCGCCCTTACTTAATCGTACTTAGTTTCCGTCAGTCGACCACGCAGGCACTGCACCACTCAGATGCACGTGTTTCTAGCAAAGTCGATTTACCGTAAATCTTCTGTAACTTTTTCACCTATTCGGCACAAGAAATTTCGTTGACATTTTAAAATTTATTCGATATTTTTATTCATAATAAAAATCGCAAAACTGGATTGAGGTGAACTGAAAGAATCGAGCATTGTAAACAAACCAAATATTAGATCGAGCTCAAACTATGCGTCAGTACAGAGAACAGTTGTGGGAACATAGGGGCTTTTTTAATGATTAATTCCCAGTACCGTTTTGACAGGTTTATTTTTAGTAACTCTAATTAAATAATTAAGAAAGTGAATTTGTTCACACCATTTTTGGTTACTGCAATTAATAATTAACAAAGTAAATTTGTTCACACCATTAAACGTTAGAAAATGCGAGAAATATCACACTTATTCTCTTAACTGCTGAACTCAAAAAAATTTAATTCACAATAATGTATTCGTTACATTCGTTACTGAGGTTAATGAAGATACAGTAAACCAACAACGCGAAAGCGAGTTCATGTTGTTAGTGGATCATCTACTTTTTGGAATGTTAATGGTGTAACCATTACGTGTGCAACCGATTATACAGCCCGACGAAATGTGACTATTCTGTTACATTCTTCAAAAGTTTTAAAAATTAAAGAGAAATTTAATGCAATTCTAATTCGTGGCTGGATAACTCTAAAATCTTTTACTTTCCTATATTAAATGTGTTGTGGAAAGCACATAGAAAACTTTCTTGGAAAGCAAGAAAATCCTTTTGTATTTGAATGATGTCACTTAGAAGTCCCTTAGAACAAATTATTCTATTCTGCGGGTATATTATTCGTGAAATTGCATATGAAATGCGTAGTGTAAGATACATATATCGAAAAGTATCAAGCTTCCCATGTCTTGCAAGATAATTTTAATATTGAAAAGTACTTTGGGAGACACCTTTTCTATAGACAGTAGGTAAAGAAATACATTTATCGGCAAGGTAAGAGTCTTCCAAAACCATTTCTACTAAGAAAATTAAAAATTTCTTTCTAGTTTTGGAAAGCAATTCCATGTAGAAAAGAAAATTGGGAAACATTTTATATGGAAGTAGATATATACATAAATACTCCTAAATATTACATACCTTTGATTTCCTGTTTGGCGGTTATGAATAAAACTTTTTGCTTTTTATATATTCAAGTAAAAAAATAGATTTAATACAGACCAAAGACCTACGTTTAAATTACATTCAAAACAATAACAATTATTAACAACTTTTCATTTATTTTGACAAATTTCTTTAAATATCCTGCCGCTGGAGCTTTGCTCCACTGATGACACTTTACAGTTCAGTCTGTTTATTGAAAGCACGTCAATGAGGTATAACATTCCAAATATGAATCTTCACATTCAAATTAGGCCTGTGTCCAGTAATTGTAAAATAAGCTGCGAGGAAATTAGTTTGCTCCAGTGATTTGTGTGTCGCGGTAAGATCTGATTTGGGTCCAGCTACCCTTGTTTTCAACTTTTTCATAATACTAGTAGTTCCAACATATAATTCGGAGATTCCGTAAATTGTAAATGGCATGTCCTCTTTTTGCATTTTTGATTTTGTTTTGTTGAACATCTAGTATACCGCGTTCTGCGATTTGATGCCAATTCATGCTTGTCCTTGTCACAAATGTTTGAATTTTAGAGAATGGTATATCTCGTCGTCTAATGTTATTGTTTATTGTTATGAAGTTGCTTGTAAGCCTCTGAAAGAAATCATTAAGAGACACAATTTTTCGAATTTTTGGCCTATTTGTTTCAAATAAAAGTTAATAAGTTTCGAGTTGGAATTGATAAGACATTTTGTAATATGTTTTTCATGAAAAGCTTCTTGTAGTAAATCTTTCTATACGCAGATTTTCGATATTGGCTTTTATTTTTATATTTTATTTTCGAAAGTCAATAATATGTGAAATATGAAAACATTTTGTTAAAAAAGAAAGAAAGAAAAGTGTAGGAAGAACACTAATTGGTTGTTTTATTTTCAGGTATTCAAAATCTCTGTTATGAATTATGGACTGTGACTGAATTCAGATGGTGCCCCAAAGTTCCTGAAAATAATATACTTTTTTAATAATAGTTTAAAAATTGGTTATTTTATTTTCAGGTATACCAAATCGCTGTTATAAATTATGGACCGCGACTGAATACAATTGGTGATCCAAAGTTCCTGAAAATAATATACTTTTTTAATAATAATTTAATAATTAGTTATTTATTTTCAGGCATACAAAAGCGCTGTTATAAATTATGGACCGTGACTGAATACAATTGGTGATCCGAAGTTCCTGGAAATAGAATAATTTATTTAATAAATTTGCATCTTAAATTTTTATTTGCCATTTTCTTTAACTGTTCTAATATACATATGCATATGAATTCAAAGTTGTAAGATACTCGTTGTTAGTGACTATTATATTGTTATTACATATTAAATTGTCATTAAATCATCAATTTCTCAAGTACAATCGTAGTTTAATAGTGTATTTATTATTTCATTATTGCTAAATAAACATCAATAAATTAGCGTCAACTAAGGATTAGTTAAAGGTAAGATATTATTCTAGTGAATTGCATTGTCTCATAAGCAATAGAAAAGTATTGTTGACGCTGGCTAATAAATTAACTCATCTATCAATATCATTCCCGTGTATCTTAGTTGTAATGCAATAAATACTTCCTTTGCATAAGGACGATATTTCAATCCCTGACTTTAATATAAGAATTCCATTCAAAAATAAATATAGCAACAAACACTGTCATCTATCTATATCTACCATATAAAGTTCCGCCCATATAAAGTTTACTTACGAGTTCATTGAACTTTTTTTCCCCAAAATATCGTTAACTTTCTTTCTTCCGTTCATTGAACCTTTGATGTTCGTTGTCTTTTCGATTTTATTCAAAGCTACAACAACAAAGCCGCACATGTTGTTGTTGTTTGTGTACCACATATGGAAAAGACAAGTTGCGACTCACGAAAAGTGAAACAAATGTCTGACCGCAATACCAGGCGAACATAATCCATAGAGAGTGTTGGCGACATTCTGAGTTGCTCAAGCAAATATGGTTGAAATCGTTGTGTAGAAAGAGAGAGAGAGCGGGATGCGTAATGTATGAAGTTGTACAGTATGTTATGCATGTGCGGTAGAGAGAGAAAGCTATTGTGATTAGTTGTTGTTGTTTACAAGTACTTTTTAGTGGTGTCTTATTGTTATCATACAGCTGGTGTCAAAAAAAAAACCTCAATAGATGTAGAATTTAATACGAAATTAATATTGAAAACTAAAAATGGGCAAATATTATCAAGAAGATTTGGGGTACTTAAGTGAGGTTGTAAAATGTTTTTCTTATTTGAATAAAATTTCAGTACGCGATAATTTGTACTGCTAATACTATTTAAGAAATATTTTTCCTGTTGTTTAGAAAATAAATAAAAATAAACATTGATCTAATATTTGTATTTTCTGAATTTTGTATAAATTAACAAATAAAATTTGGAATTAAATGTCGAAATATTAAAATGTTTGTTAACCTATTAATATTCTGGATTATAATTGACATTGTTAATTAATTCAGTAATTTTGTGAGGCAGCATTTTCTTAAACGCAATAAGTGTGTACTTCAAAACAATTTTGTCCATGTTAATTACAAATGTCAGCAGAATGCAAAGTGTTAATGGAAGACTTGAGAAATTATCTGATACTAATGATTTATCCCGAATATGTACACGTTCTCTTGAGACAAATGGAAACTTTTATAGATATTCAAAGATGTATGATTAAAATATTTAAACATTCTATTCTGAAGCCAGAAATAATCAGCTTTAAGAAAACAGGGGGAACAAAAAAATGTATTTAAAAGGTTTCAGGTTATCTGAAAAATTTCTTTCCCAATTTTCTTTAAATGGGGAGCTTGATAAATAGTTATAAATACGAGTATGCATATTCACTATGCTCGTTAAAAATTGTGCAACTATTCTTAATTATTTTCTCAGAAAATTATTAATTCCTCAAAAAAAAAAAAAACTTACCACCGCTTTAACTGAATGTATATTTTTGATAGCTATTGGAATGAAACACCAATTTATAGAGATTTGAGTTATCGCCTGACTACAACTAATCTCGAAAATTTAAAAATGCTTTTGATATCCCCAAACCAAAATATTTAATCTTTAATGCGCTAACCCGAATTTTAAATTTTTCATATTCCGTTGTGCGATATCTCGATAAATATAAGCACTAATATATTTTTGAGAATACTTTCGTATATGCCGGCTATGAAGAATATGAAATAATATTAAAATTTCTGGTAAACGAAAAAAGAGTCATATTTTATGAGTTTGGTATGTTTCTGGTGGGGAAATTTTTCGTTGCACTAGTTCGACAAATCGTCTATATTGGAAAACATTTTAAGAAAATATGCTAAGAGGAAAATTTTAGAGAAGTTGCATCCATTACCCAGATATTAATTTTGGATCGCATTCGTTCAAAAAAAAAAAAAAAAATCAATATACCTTTAAAAAATTTAATAGGTTGTTCGAAAAGTAATTTCTTTTCTTTATCAAATAAAAATTCGTGAAATCGTTGGCAGATTAAATTTATCGAATTCGACCTTTCATGATAATTTGAAACGGCTAGTAAAGATATTTGTGCATCACGTTAATGACTGCAATTTCCTTCTCAAAGTAAAGAAAATAATCCATTTTTTAAATGCGTCGCCATCAGGGAAGAGTTGCCTACAACAATGTTAATGGAAGAGGTCATGATGTAAAATATTGCATCAACCGGCTAAAAGCACTTTGAAAGCCTATGCGCATCAAAAAATGTAATTCTATCTATTTGGTGGTATTTCAAGTGTCTAAAACAGTGTAGTGTCCCAGAAACATAATGCGAGACCTATAGAAGTATGGTAACTCGCCAAAAATATGTATAGCCCGGATGGTATGCACCGCCACACCACATTATTAATTATTTGATCCGATCTCTACAAAATTTTTTTAGACCGTAAAACATTTATTTGAAAATTAGGAGTTCGAAAATCACTTCAATCCCGTAGAAAGATCACAAAGGATATTAAACCAGAATGGACAATATTTAATTTAGTCAAATATTTATTCACTATGAGAGAAGCGTATTCCATTTTCGAAAAAGAAAAACGAAGTTACGAAAACTTGTTTTGGTTTTGATCGCACGATATTGCATCAAGAAATTTCCAAAAGAGATAATATTGACAGTCACAGGTATAAGTTTAATTTGCAGCATTGTCATTATTATTTTCCTTCTATAATTATAACTAAACAATAACCATAATCGGTCTAACGGTTTTTGATTTTTAATAGCCTGCTTTAATTTCGGCATAATTTTTTCCAAACTATTTCAACATTTTTTTTTTGTCGCCGCGTGTGCTTCACACGAACAATATGCTTTGGCGTCCGAACAATTTCAATACAGTCACATTAGTCTCAAATGCATATGATTTATTTATAAACATATTGATATCAACCGCTTATGATTTGTACATGTAGCAAAAAAAAAAAAAATTGGGATTTGAAAAGCGTTTGAAGCAATATCTTACAGCGGCCAAAATAGACCAAACCTTTCCAAATACTCCCTATCATCGATAGTAAAAACTTTAACTGAAATGTACAGCAAATTCGCTTACGCGGTTATTTCGTACTTTGAATTCTTATTGAGTTTTCGCTTAAGCATCTCCTTCTTCTCAACTTTAACCTTGTACTTGACTGTTTGTTATTAACTAGTTCATGGTGTTGACCTACTAAGCATGGCCTTTTCTATTGCTATTGTGAATGACTTTGACTTTGCTTTTCAAGTGAATGAACTAAAATCCTTCAAAGCTCAAGGTTTTGCTCCAGTTTCTTTTGAAGGCAAACGATGTTCCCGTATAACATTTTAAATCAAAGTTTATATGAGGCGAACTCAGGGTTTTCTCCTTGAAGATGACATTGCAATAGTAGGTCATAGCATTGACTGAGGTCGTCAACCGTTGCTCGTCTTGCTTGCAGGGAGACACAAACAACTTGGGATGATGATTTCAAACACTACGGAAAGGAGTATAAACGAAAAACACCCAGAGTGATTGCAATGCTGAGAAAACATTTGCCGTCGGAATTGCTTCGGAAGAGACAGCGATGTTGTCGTAGCGTTATCTGGTCGAATATATTTATTCAGAGGGGAAACAAATCCACCAACCCATCTATCTCATCGTAGTCGTTTCGGAAATCGTATGACGACGTTGGCTGCACAGCCTTACCGATATTTCTATGAGGCCATCAGAAACAATAGCATCGCTGATATTTCGTATATAACCTAGCAAATATTTTGCTGTAGCATTGAAAAGAAAACGAAAACATAAATAAGAATAAAAATACTTCACACCAATTAACTACATGGGTTTGTTTGTGTATCCGCATTTAAACATGTCTATACACATTTTATGGGTGTATCAGAGTGTGTGAGTATAGCAATGGTTACACACCGTATAAATGTGGAAAACAATAACAAATTATCTTAGGATTGCCAGGTCATAGGAAACAATAAATTTATCGGCCAACTATCGTTAATACGTTAATGTTTACTGTTGACTTTCTGGTCGGTCCATATATGTATTTTAGCAACAGTGCACAACGGGTGTCAACAATAGTCACTTTGGTTATAAAAAAGGGTTTGTTTAAGACTCTATTCCATACATATTCTTGCAGGTGAACTGATATTTGTGACAACATTCTGTGGGAAAAGTTTTCCCGAAAATAAAAAATAAAGACATTTTCTATGGGGCATCCGAGGAATAATGTACTATAATTGGATGAAATTTTTTGCTATTATTTGTTTAGGGCCGATATACATTTATTTTAATAAATTAGGCAATATTAAAATAATCGGTTAAAAATTAAATTTATAAATGAAAAACCCATTGTTACCTTAAAAAAAAAAAGTACATACATATGTATATTCTTAACAATAAATTTAGAAATAATTATCGCCAAAGAGTCCTCAAGTCAAAGCTTTATAAACTTATACTGCTAAATTTAATCGTGAAAGTAGATCGAATCAGAATGAGCCTAAAACACAGGGTAACTTATAAATGTTTACAATTTTGTGCAACTTATGGATAATTGTTCTAACGAGAAGCATCCAAATCCAAATATCAAAAAGAAACACTTTTCTTTAAAAACTATTCATTTTTCTCGAAACTTTACTCAAGTATAATAAAGCAGAAATATATATTGAAATATTAGTAAAATGTTCCAAAATTCTTTTCTGAAATTGTTTCCTTTTATGAGACCATCAACTTTGAACCAATGTTCCAAACGTATCGGATTCAGCAAGTATGGCAAGTTATATCTGAATTTAACCACAGCAACCTCTTTTCTGCCATCCCAAATTACAAGCTGAGGCTTGTCGCATTGGTAAGATATTAAACAAAAATGTCGAAATATTCTCTGTTTTGGAAGAAAAATCCCAGTTGACTACATAAGATATATATAAAAAAATCTACATTTTCGTAGCATTTAGTTTCAGAATTACGTTTTTATTCTAATTTAGCTTAAGGAGTTTATCCACATAAGACGTACTGTATGATACTTTTTATTATGTAACCGAAAATGTGCTTAGCTGAAAGTAATCGCAGCAAACAATTCATATTATAATATAATTCATAATATAAATACGTTATTCAAGTAAAGTTCATTATATGGTACGCGTAGCTACCATATAATGATTTTGTTCAAAATGTATGAAGTGTAATTTCTGTAATGTACACAATTTCGCCAATATCGGATTATCTTTTTACCTTTATTACAAGATTTGCGTGAGGAACAACAAAAACACTAACATCGGAATTAGGATTTCCTTGGCAAAATGTCTAAAAAATAACCAGAAGCAAAATAAAAACAACGATTTACTTTAGTACGAGGTGTGATGAAAAAACGAGTTTTTCCAAATTTCGTGAGTTCCGTATGTTCGACTTTCGCTTTTTTTCTGTTATGTGTACCATGTCTATTATCTATGTTGACAATATCAGCCATTTTGGATTGTCAGTTTGTTTTTGGCAGATAAAAAGGTTAGTCGTGCTTTGGTGTGCTCTTCGATTTTATACTATTTGAAAAAATGATCGATCAAAGAGACTGTATTGAGTTTTGTGTAAAAAATAAAATTAAATGTGCCAGAACATTTGAAATGTTGACTGTGGCGTTTGGCGAGTCTACTATGAGCAAAACACAAGTTCAATTGTGGTGTAACCGATTTAAGGAAGGCGGAGAAGATGTCAATGACGATGCTCATCCTTAACCGAAAAAAGCACGTCAAGTTCGGTCAAATGTGAAGGTTTTGCTCACTGTTTTCTTCGATTGCAATGGCGTGGTGCATCATGAATTCTTGCCACAAGTTCGTACGGTCAATAAGGAATACTACGTTGAAGTTATGCGCCGTTTGCGCAAACCCAATCATGGATTTTGCACCATGATATCGCACCAACTCACACATCGATGCTTGTTCGTGAGTTTTTGGCCAAAAACAAAACCGCAATCATGCCTCAACCCCCGTATTCACCGGACTTGGCCCCCGCTGACTTTTTTCTCTTTCCAAAACTGAAGACACTGATAAAGGAAAAGTTTTTTGCTACGATTGAGAAGATAAAAGAAAAATCGAAACAGGAGCTGTTGGCGATACCATAAAGCACGTTTTAGAAGTGTTTCGAGGATTAAAAGAAACGCTGGCACAAGTGTATTATATCTGAGGGGGACTACTTTAAAGGAAATAAAATAGAAATAGATAATAAATAAATACTTTTCGGAAAAAATTTAAAACAACGGTTATTTTTTGATCACACCTCGTATACATATTAACAACGGCGCCAGATAACTGTTGCGATAATGTCATAAATATTTACGTAATTGCACTCGTGAAGAGCTGTGAATCACCTTTACTTTAAATGGAGGAGAAGGGCTCATTAGCAGGCAAATCTGACATAGTTAGCCGTATTAGTTGATACGTTGATATTGATAAATGTCAATTTTCGCGAAGTGCCAGACTCGGATATTCCATCGAATAAGCTTTTAAGTCCTATACTAAGATTAATGGTATTACTGATACAGTGTAGTTTTCACAAAGTTTTCTTCTTCTTTATAATATGAATAATGTTTCTCAGCTGGAAAATAGTTAATAGGTTGTCTATAATAGACATAAACACAGAAGCTCTGTTCGTGTTCGAACAGACTTAATTTCATTAAATATGATAGTGAAGATGAATGTTTTTACTTGGTACAAAGTTGTGGGTATGATGTCGAAACTTCTTCAGCGTACCGCCAACTTTTCATCATTAGATTAGTGTCACAATGTGTCTTTATGCGTTTTTGAATGGCTGTAAAAAGAAAAAAAGTACAGCGCAGCTTTCGATTTGTTGCAATTTGGATAGATCTATTCGATTTCGGGCTTGTCAAAATGTTCCCATACATTATGCGTCGAAAACCAGAAATATTTCATTTATTACTCAGTAAAAACAGCCCTGTCAACCTAAAATTTCCGCGAGAAACTTTTTTTCATTGCAGATATTACAAGAAATTATTAATGTTTTGCAAAACGGCAACAAATTAATATTATTCTATTATTTCAAGAGATTTTCGCTATCCCTTTTAAGGAAGCCAAATAATAAGAAACCTTCGCCTAGTCATTATTCATTCAAGCCCACTTTCGTTTTCTTCTCTGCCATAACAATCATCCACTCACCCATAAGCGACCGGCAAATGCAACAACAACAACGACAACACTGAGTAACAATTTAAGTCAACAGCTGATACATTTTTTCTGTATAGCAACAAAACACAACAGTGTCAACTCCTTGTGCGCCTTATGCGTGCGCCTATCATTATATCGACGGGCAACTTGGCGCCTGTTATTACTTCTCGCAGTGGTGTTTTGTGGTTGGTTGTGCTCTTGATTGGATTGCGCTGTGTTGGGCCGTTTGTTTACTTTACTGTACCAACTCGACGATAACTCGTTGTAGCCGGTGACGAGTAGCGTACGGGTACTGAAATTGAAATTGCGGAAACAGTCAGACGCTTTCAGACTATGTTCAAAAATAACAACAAAATATTTCCCAACCATAGCCCATAGTCGATTGGTCGTTGCCGGTGTATCACAACAAAGATGAACTTCGAAAAATTTGTGTTGGTCGAATGACACAATTCGTTTACCAGGCGACCAGCATCCGCTGCACGTGTTCGCATTGTTACAGTTGGATGAATGCTCTTATTGGCTGTCAGTATTGCACTTTTCCCGTGTATATTCCCACAGTTGGCTCGACGTACGTACAGAGCAGATACCAACCATCGAACACAAAACAGCAAGAACCTCTTCGGCAGTACGGAGTGAGTGGTGTATTGTGACGTTGTGGGTTTCCTTCTGTGTGTTGTTGGCTGGCTGTTGCCGCTATATGATTTCTGGCTTTTTTGCGTTATGTGTTTGGTTTGTTGTGTCTGCTCTGACGTGGCCGGCGGGAGGGAGAGAGAGAATATTTTTGTGTGTGTACAACGTAAGGCGACGGATGGATAGATAGATGGTTGGCAGTGTGGCGTACCAGTCAAATGAGGAAAACAATAGAGCTCGGGCAATCAAAAGCAATTGCTATCCAACCATTCATCCAGTCAGGCTCAATCAGCTACGCTACGTTTGATTTAACTGACTATGCACTGCTGATGATGGTGATGGTAGTGGTGGTAAGAAAACTTAATATGTCCTAATCGCGGTATGTATCTTTAAGATGGAACTGTGGTACATATTTTTGGCACAATTTGTACGTAAATAAAGTGAATGGCGGATAAAATATATATCAGATATTTAAATCCAACATTTCTCTATCGGTTTTGCATGGGGTGAGTTAGGAATACATTTTTTTCTCACTTGAAATGCGAAAGGACGTGACCTGCACTTTTCAGAAAATAATTTATCATATAAGGAAGAAAAGGTTATTCAACTGCATAAATTTCAGTCGGATTTATACAGAGCTTCACGCAACGTCTTTTGGTGTTGGTACGAATGTGTGAGGTGTGCTAGAAGGCGCATGGTAAATCGCAATATTCTTGCCAAAAATACAAGGTACAAAACCAATTATTTATATTAAATAAAATTGAATTTTCTATACAATAAATAAAATAAATGAAATATGTATATCGAACAAAATAAATGGAGCGCTGTTCTTGTTTATTCGGGTGAAGGTACAAAAATAAAGAGTACTTGGCTTTACATTTTAATTAATTTAATCAGTGGTTAAGTTTTTATATTTATATTACATAAAAATGGTTCATAAACACAGTGTCGCAAATACAAGGACTTTTTTTAATTGAAAGTTATTCTGATACTGATAGCTTTTTCTGCTTAAAACCTTAAAAGTCCAATTGAAGTGGTTGCTTGGAAAATTGTAGAAGATATTGGAAATGTTCTAAAATTTCCGAGATTCTTTCCTTTAAAATCTCCCAGAACAATTTGTCGTGTCGTATCCAAGACAGTAGTCGTATAATTTATTTAAGCGCCCATAAAATAAACATTTGGGCTCCTCGTTTTTGTTCTCCGACGGGTAGTGAATACAAACAAACGTAACAAGAAAATACTTCGCTTTCATACAGATTGTGGTTATATGAACTTATTTGTTTACACCGCAAGATAAGGTGTTTCAGTCTTTGTCGATGCCAGCTTTCTATTTCGTAAAGAGCAGTTTTGTCTATAGAGTCCGGACACTGCGAGGTGCCTTAAATCATGATCCTTGTAAATTGTGGGTGTCCCGTTTCTTAATTTTCTTTCGTATATTTAAACAAATTTAGTTAAAGATGAACGTTTTTTTAGGCTATCGCATCCGATCCTGGTGTCGAGACTGCAAACGGGCACTATGCTGATACAGGAGTTGAGTTTCAGTAACAGACACCAGTATTCGCCTAAAGGAATTGGTATCAGCAAGTCATTTAATTTACTCGAATTAGTCCGCTTTTGATTTTACACATTACCATATATGTATGTGTCCGATAATATTGCCTGGGAATACTCGTTGATGGTCGGTAGTCGTGATCTACTTTGAAAATTCTGCCAAGAGCATTCCACAATTCATAAATATTAAAAAAAAAAAATAATAAAATAAGAAATACCAACATTTTTATCAAAAAAATTGTGACGCATTTACGTCGATTCCAATTTCGTTTTCATCATAGACATTTTTTTGGAAAGGCAAAGAAAAAGTGTGATTTTATCTAATTTGTTACCACATCTAATAAAATCAAAAACAGTCCTCTATTGGGACTTAAGTGCATTCACCACGGTCGAACATTGTCCTCAATTCATACAATAAATTTGCATATAAATTAAATGTTTACTTCCGCTTTAATACCAATTTATTCACCACCAAGTACCAAAATAATTTATCATCTCTATCCCTACGGAGCAACATTGTTGGCCCTACATCTGTAATTTGATACTGGCTCGTACCTGGTTAGTGAGTGAGTGAGTGTACTTTTTGCCTTCTGATGTGTCTGTTGTAATGTTGCTTTTTACTGCGTTGGTTGTTATACCAAGTTTCAGTTCTTTCCCGCGTACCCCCTGCTGCTTCGTGTGTATCGTGTTGCTGCTGGGCTGTTGACCAACCAACCGTTGTGCTTCTAAAGAGGGGGATACACTCAGATTGGGTTTGGGTGAAATCAGTTGTTGATTGGTTTGTTTTTAAGGTTCTTATCGCACTGTATGCTTGATTTTCTTTTGTAGTTCTGCAACTGCATTGAAACTATCAAAGGTTGGGCTCGTGGCCTGCTTGTTTGTTTGTTTTTTTTTTCCAGAGAAAATTATATCTGCACTAATGGGAAAATTAAGGTGGTGTTTTCACATTCAGCGTTGTTAATTGGCGGTAAGCGATAAATGGGAAGATTGAGCGGATAATTGCGGGAGACGAATGATAGTTGTATTGTTCTGTTCATTATTAGATTACAATAAAAGTGAGTTGTTAAATTGTTCGCAATTATTTCAGACCCCACAATTAATTCGTTCATCCCCCTCGCTTCTCTTTACATTTGTAATGATTCAAGATCAACCTCTAAGTTATTATTGGCTCCCTACAAAATAATTAATAACTTCTTTGTTTCCCTTGTAACCCATATTATTTAGAATTATATTAAACTCGAAGCAAAAGGTCTGTTATTCTGCACAAATATTTATATTTTAGGCAAATAGAAAATGAACCCTATTATAGGTAGATTGTTTAATCCGACCTTTTACTGAAACTTTTCAATATGACGTGTTGTTTGTTAATTCGAAGGCTAACGCTGTGTTGAAAATAAAACGACATGTTCGACTATAAAACTGGCTTGCGCTACCTATTTATGCGTTGAAACTGGATAAGCGATGTGGCTTAAACGAGGACGAGTTGTTGGTTTTGGCGAACATAAATCTGCCCATTTGTGACCACTCAAAGTTTGTTGACAGTTACAATTCTATCTCGATGATATTAATGTCAACTTGGAAATTAAAAGAATAATTTGTCTATCTGATAAGCAGGTGATATGAACTACAATAGCGAATTAATAACAAGAACTACACTGGACAAACAAACATGCATTTAAACTGGATAGCAAACATCCAGTTGGACTGGATTCCTATTCCTATTCCTATTCCAATCGCAATACCTATCCCTATCACTATGACTATCACTATCACTATCACTATCACTTTCCCTATCCCTATCCCTATCCCTATCCCTATCCCTATCCCTATCCCCATCCCTATCCCTATCCCTATCCCTATCCCTATCCCTATCCCTATCCCTATCCCTATCCCTATCCCTATCCCTATCCCTATC
>JAHXMU010000325.1:150496-165253 GCA_019455685.1 Philornis downsi
CTATCCCTATCCCTATCCCTATCCCTATCCCTATCCCTATCCCTATCACTATCCCTATCCCTATCCCTATCCCTATCCCTATCCCTGTCCCTGTCCCTGTCCCTGTCCCTATCCCTATCCTTATCGTTATTCCAACCCTGCCCTTGTCCCTGTCCCTATCCCCATTATTATTCCTGTCTATATTCCCACCCCTATCACTATCCTTATCTCCATCCCTATGCCTCTTTCCAACCCTACTAACCCCTGTACCACCTACAAATTACTTTATCCCTATTACCAATATTTCTCATATCTTATATTTATATTATTTTTCCTTTCTGTCCTTACTCTACATTTATTCCTATTCGTATTCCTACCCCATACACATTTCTAATCTTATTTCTGCATTTATTAATGTATCTAACTGCTGCTACCTCTATGTTTACCATTACACATATTCCTATTTATTTCTAATATACCTATCTTGTTTTTAATATTCAGTTTAATTTCTATCCTGTTACTTTTATTATTTATTGCTAACCTTGTTACCAATCTTACCCTGTTCAGGCTGCTAACTAATCTTATTCCTAGTACTATTGTTACCGATATTCTCATACGATATACATATCTTATTTCTCTAGTTATTTTGCTACCGTATTCTTGCCACTGTTTGTATTTCAGTTCCTATACTTTAATTAAAATCTCATCCAGCACCGCGGACCATGTTCGCTTTATTGAATTGGCGGACAAAAATGTGAATGTGGAAAAGTCTAATCAATGTATTTAGCTAAGAAATGAGTAAAAACGGGCCGATGATTTCTATGTTGCCAAAACCCAAATCGCATCTTACAGACCATTTTCTTTGGGTGAACGTTCAGCCGGTTTAAATACGGCTATCGGCGGCGTCTGAACACGTACATATATTTATGAATTGATGCTTAAAGACTGTCATAACAACAAGTGGGAACCATCTGTTATGAGATAAAAAAACCAAAGATGATAATTGTCATCAATAACTAAACCTAAGAGAGTTACGAGCAGCGTGAGCTGATACATGTTATGTTCTCTACAAAGAAATGGCAATGAAGTAATGCCATAACTTGTTAAAAGTGATCACTTTACACTTTTCAAACATTCAAATTAATAAATAATACGGACTGCGAGATATATATTAATTATGCGTAGAGACTAAACATATTAGTAGCCATTTAATTGACATTTTCAACGTCTTGTACCTGTTTATACAAATAACTGAATACATTGTTTTGTCATTTTGTATTATATAAAATGTGATTGATTATTGGTTCCAGAAATAAATAGTTTTTATAAAGCTTCCTTGGCATTGAGTTTCCAATACAATTTTATCGCATATACATATGTATGTATGTACATATGTATGTACGTAAGTACTTGCAGATGATAACTCTTTTGGCTACTCGTTTACTGACAATGGTGGGATGCTACTTGTCAATGCTGTTTGATGATCAAACCAATAAAAATTGGGGGGCGGGCCAAATTAATATTATTGCATTTCGCAAATACAAGTGCAAAAATGTATCATATATCGAACATTATTATTTTTTACATATAAATTCAAATACTATATACATTTTTATTGTTGGCAAATAATTTTTTGTATATTTGAAGGAAATGCATGCAAATAATTAATTTCATCATCATGTTTAAATTATTAGAAATACTTAGAATTAATCATTTTCTCCGTTCCGTGTCGATATCAGGAATATGAAAGTGCGCCATATACTGCGATTACATCGCATCAAAACTGCGGAAGAACCATTTCACAATAAATCTAGCAGGTTTCAATTGCCTTCACTTTTCGTAGTGCTTTCGAGATAATTAGAATTACTACGCCTTATCAATATTACCGAAAATATAACTTTTGGTTGTTTATTTTGTTTCTTTTTTCTATTTATTTCTATTTTATTGTATTTTATATTGTGGTATACTATAGTGTAAAAAAGATCAAAAACTAACAAAGATTCACGACAACATTGCATATTTTCGGGTTGATCGAATTTTTCTGAACAAACACTGCAAATTTAAATGGCTCAGAGCTCTAATTATTTATTAATTTCATGATTAATGACTAGTTTTTGTCTGTTTAAGAACAAAACGGTCGTTTTGTTTTTAAAATAAACAACTTAAATACGTCTGCTATTTTTCAATGTTGTAGTCTTAGTAGGAATTCTAAAATTGCGGAATTTGACAGACAAAATATAAACTCATCAAAAGTAATAGTATCAACCATAATCTAATTTCCTTTGTACAATATTATATGTAAATCAATTCTAAACCAGGAAATCAGAAAATATATCTGAAAATTTTCTGTCCGAATTAACAAGATTCTAGGGTACCATTTACGACGCGAAAATTCTGTCTACTATTATTTTTTTTATACTTTTATTCAATTATTTGTGAAGAACAGCATTCCATTATTTTCATTATCTATTATCTTTGCATTGCGTTGAGAGTTTTATTTAGCATAGTTAGAATGATCCTGTCTAACTTAGTGGAACGAATTGGAGAATAAGCGCTGAAGATCGAAGCGATTGGAATTATGTTCTACGGGCGGCGTATAATAGATGAGGATGTCTATTCCAGTGTCTAGGTCAAATATGTACTGTTTCGTTGGATAACTTTCTTTCATTTCGAAAATAATTCTATTGCCCATTTCGTTGGAACCAATAGCATAACCTTCGACCCCGTCAATCCTAGTTTGGCCATCGTTTGCCCCAGCTCTCCACGATTCTACCACGACCGCTTTTACATAACACTGCCCTAAGTGATTCAGCAGCGATTCGCAGATGGAAATTCGGTTCATTAAGCAGTGGTTAACTAGTGTGGCACCCATACAAGGAGCTGTGATTGGCAGTGGCAGAATTATGACCATAACCACTATTCACATTTTCAACCTCCTGACGTGCGTTTTCGCCTTTATCGAACAAAAATTTTAAATTATGGCATATTTTCTTTTTTTGATGGAGTCCATCTTTGACGTAATTAGGATGACGTAAGTAATCATAAAACTGTCTGAATAGTTTTTTTGAGTATGAAATCTTATCTTTCTAAAGCGTAATTTATAAAAATCCCAGGTGACCCATTTTCCATAAAGGTCAAGTAATAATCAATAAGTTTTGTTTTAACCGACTCATAGTGACATGGTAAAATGGACTTCATTATTTTTGATACAAGAACTATCGATGTAACCAAGTATATATCTAATAAATAGCATTCCATCATCTGCACCATCAATGTGAATTATAAAGAGAGGGTTACGGAATATCGCTGTGGTCGTACAAGAACAAATTACGAAAATAAAATTAAAAAAACTCGTCCAACAGAAGATTAAAACTGCATTCATCACGGTCTGGTGAATCGGTAACGAAAAAAAACTGAATTTGATATGAGGTTATGGTAACATTTTTTTTATTCGGAATACGTCTAAAAAAAAAAAACAAAACAAAAACAAATTCGCTTGCATCTCATGAATGAAACATTGGAGAGCTTCTCACAGTCAGTGATCTTACACGTATTCAATGTTTAGACTCATTCAACGGTAGCTATAGTCTTATGCCGATTACGACACAGTTTGAGAAGAATTCGCAAGAATTATCGATTATCCGATTGCTAGAAGTGTTTATCAGAACTGTTGAGATGACCGCCGTCCAAATAATGGTAGGTGGCTGTATCGGTGGTTGAACCTTTGTATTGACCATCGCGCCACGGTCGGAATATATTTAAACAATAAAAATGTATTATTGGACTGTTTCAGCGACTAATTGAGAAACATATCACTACTCGTATAATCAAAAACTCTGCTGTTGTAATTGAACTGATAGCAATGCTTAACTTTAACCTTAATTTCGCCAATTTTAAAAGTTTCACAACAAATAGTGGTTTTGAAATGCTGCAGAAAGTGCATAACAGTTAGGATCATAATATGTTATGCCATTTGGAGCAGTCATACTGATGTCTGTGACACTTAAAACTGTCATAGTTAGATTAAAATACAAGAATCATCGGCTCAGAATCAAATTATGGATGATGTATCTGTATCCGTGTAATCAATATCCAGGTAGGTATTAATAACAGATTTCAACAACAAATAGCCGCCCTATATACATGAACTATCCGAGCATGATTTTATCACTGCCACAAGCTGCTGTTTTCATCAATATTAATTATATTTAGTACAAATACAAAATCAGAACAAATGACGAATGCTGTTGAAAACGTATATCGGCATACGGTTTGGTATAGTCGCCAAGAAAATTCAATGTCCTAGCTTGGTTTTATCACTTGTTGAGGCCACAGTTGTCTTCGGACTTCGGTTATGTCTAGCACAAATGGTTTGTTGGGGACAGAGGTGAATCCTATTTCTTTTATATCCCATATGCAAATGGATCGACTAAACCTAGTTTTACCGCTTCAAAATTCAAACTTTTCGTCGAAATTCGATCATATCTAGTGCCTATATTTCCCCTGCGATAAAAAGGAAGCCTCCTTCACCGGCCTATTTTTTGACATATTCCCCACACGAATGGACCGTACAAGATTAATTTGACCTCTTCCACAAAATGGTTTGAACCGAACTCGCTGCATTTTATTAGGGTCATGGATAAACCTTATTGAGAAAGGGTCATATTGGCCCCTCTTTTAACATATACCCTACATAAATAGACACACCAAACCCCGGTTCATTGGTTCAAAAAATCATAGGATTTTGTTAAAATTTGATTACATTTGGTAGATATAATTTAGTTTTACAAACGAAACTAATGGAAAATACGTTATATCGACCAATTGTTTAATACCGCCCTCATATAAGCGACTCGCCCGATCACGTTTTATCGCTTCCGAAAGCAACAGTTTTCGTTGGAAATTGATTACATGTCGTAAGCATAATTTGGTACATCCGAACGGTTTTAATTGAAGATGGTTTATATTAGTGAGCGTAACCCCCTTTCCAGTAAGTAATGTTCATTGCAATTTCATTGAGTTTAGCCCACATGATCCGGATTTGGGATAAACCTTATTGAAAACAATCATGTTGACCTTTTGCGCCTTAATATGATACAGCTGCTTCACGGACTATATAATCTTGAAAATTTGCCAACTTAAACAAATTCTATAGGAATCTCCTCCACAATATATTTGGGGAAAACTTTGATCTTTGTATCAAAAGCATTACGAGAAGGATCTTTGGTAAATGGAAGCAGACGAATCCGAAGAATGTTTTTTGATATTTTGTCCTGATATTTTTTATTGCAATCTATGAATCCATGTCCGTGAATTTCAATTCTTGAAAAAGGTTACAAAATCGAATATTCTAAAATATTATATGAAAACAATTCTTAGTGAATTGGTAAATTGAATTGAATAGAACATACTGAATGTAAAAACTGTTTTCATGGAAAATTATTGTTTATGTCGGCCAACTTCGGGTAGGGTTATCAAATATTTGCCAAACCACAAAAAAAACCTTTAGATATTCGTTTTAGATTCATAAAAATGTATTACAATTTTATAAATAACATACGGACCATCGACCGTTTTCTAAGATTGGATGCTTAAACTGTTTCCGATTCAAACGCCATCTTTGTTTATTAATGTATTTATTTGCAGCAGATGGGATTTTATACGAAACGACACTAAATGCTGTTTTTAATTGTTAGTGTATTTTGCACATTTGACTACACGATTAGAGTCACCAGATTCTAAAAAGACGCTCATTTGATTTTCTGTACCATATGCCGGGTAAAGCGGATTACATACTAACAAATTCGTCTGACAGAACTAGCTCTATTTGCGAAAATTGGTAAATATTTAGTACGAAATATTAACTAGATTACTCATAAATACGATTAGATCTGTCAGATTAACATGTTAGTGTATTATCCCCATAAGGGCATACGAAAGAACGAAAAACTTATAAGACAAGTTTGTGAAATGATATTTCATAATCAGTCACAATATTGTCGTACATAGCAATCCGAAATTTTGAAAAGATTGTGATTTTGCAAGGAAAAAAAACTTAAAAGATACCCCAAATTTTAAGGGAAATTCTTTTTGTCAAAAATTATGATGAGCTGCGACTAAAACAAATTCGGTTTGCGACATAAAGTGTTTACACTTCAATATTAATTTGGTTTGGATGAGAATTTGTGTGAAAATTGTAATTTTTCTACAGAAGAACCGGAAGCAGCTTTAATTTCAAAATTAACGTGTGGGATAGAGATGAGTTCACAGAGATGGAATTTGTTAACAAGATTGTTTTTGATGTATTTAAGAAAAAAAGTGGTAATTTTTTGGGTAATTCTTGTACAAAACCTTCAGAAAAGCTATTCGTTTCTCTAAATCAGGTTTAGTTACCGTAGTAGAAAAATCAAATTCCAATTGTGTTAATAAAGATATGCAAAGTTCTATTATGATAAGAGTTAATGTTTATGAATATGGGTTTGTTGTACAAAAAATCAGTGGCCTATCATTTTTTAAAATCCTCTTTTCCTTAACTTATAGCATATCTGAAGGAAATAATATTAATTTTGAGGTCGTAGCGATTGAAGAAATAGAATTTATACCTTATACTAATGTGCAACAGGATGTACAAAGCTAGTGGTCAGAATATACTACTTATGCAAAATAAGAGTCCATCTTTTGACACCAGAACTAAGTTATTCGAAATGAAATTATTAAATTTGGCAAATTAGAGCTTAGTTAATTTTCTTTACATAATATTTGAGCAACTAGATGTGACTTGGAAAATAAACCACATAATTTAAAATCCACATGCCTGAAATAATCAAAATCAATTAGCAATTCCTCTGGACAAAACAACAAATTTGTCTTTCTTCCACACTGCTTTTTTCATAATATCTTTTGTAAAGTAATTATAATTGACTAAATAAAGACACAAAATTAGAATACGTACATACACTTTTTTTATTAGTAAAAAGTATTTAGTAATCTGCAGCACTACAAAATTTATCGTTTTTGGAAACTGGCGCTAAGATAAATTTAGAGGACACGAGATGCAAATGAAGTGTGTACATTTCTCCAAAGTATTTGTACGTTCACCCGAAAGTGTATAAAATTCTAATCCACCTTGCCTGATAACTTCCAAATTGACATATCAAGCATTGGGCAAATTTAATAGACCAAGAGTTCTACATACTGACGTGAAGTTTGAGCGCATTATTTTAGTTTGTCATTTAATTGTTTGCAGTGCTCGATTTTGTCAGCTTATCTCAAATGTGTTTTGCGATAAAAATGGATAAAATCATCGAACAAATAATTTGTCTAACATTTTTTACGGTATATGAAGTTACATGTACTAAATCACTGAAAATATTAGACTACAGAAGGCTTACGGCGAATAAAAAATAGACCTTATAAATTGTGCATATGAGTTCGTGGAGAGTCTTCTCTCTGATCGGCCATTAATGTATTTGAGCTAATATCAATAAAGCGAAGAAAATGGTGACTGAAAATCATTAAAATTTGAGAAGGGTAGCCGTAGTCGTAGTATTTTACGCGATTGTTTGGATAAGAAACCCGTTGAAGCTCTACTGGCGCCGAAAGGCCTGAATTTTGTTCAAAAATACTGCAATGTGTCAATTCTGACTCCATATTCATTATCGCAGTCTTGTGCATTCGGTCAGAGTGTCAGACGGCAAATAATGAATATATTCTGATCGTTATGCGTCGTTTGAGAGAGTAAATTTACCGAGAAAAGCCATATTTGTGGAAATAAAACTCATGAATTTCGTACCATGATAACGCATCATATCACAATAACGCATCATATCATTGTGAACGAATTTTAGGCTAAGAACTCAACAAATGAAAGTGAGCTTATTTTCACTTAACTAGTCTATACACTCTTTATAAAGGTTGTAGTCGATCTTTTGACCACCCTACTGACTGTACTTCTATTAAGTTATAGCTAACTTTCTGGTAAGAAAAAAAATGTTGGTAACAAATTTGTATGATGTTTTAGGAGCTTGTCTATCGGTGTAGGCATGTGGTGATATAGTTATTTCTGATCTGAAAAATCGTCTGTTTATCGCCACAGATAATATATTAACTGAAAGTATGGAGAAAAGCTTACTACTGTATAACTGGTTGGTTAAAGAGATCAAAAGGTACCACATTTTGGTTTTTAGCAACAGCATCTTTTCTATAATCAAACTACTATAAACAATTGACTTTAATCCGTTTAGACATTTTCGGTTAAGCCTGTTGCGTTTTCCATCTAATTTACATTTACATTTCCCGTATTAGCCCGAAAAGCAACACTGTGCCAGATGTTTTGGCGCGCTGAGGTGGTGTATTATCTGACAACTTATGTCAAAGTTACTTGTTTGCGTTTTTTTGCCCCACAAAATGACAAAACTGGCGGGCTGAGTGTGTGATTCATTGGAACCATGACGAACTTATGATACGTTAAATACGCGATACAAGTGGAAGAGGCTCGAACGGCGAAGTGGAAATAAAAACAAGTGCGTAGTGGAAAATATCACTAGGGAAGTTCAAGGCAAAGATGACGACGATGCTAACAAAATCTAAACGATTTGCTTATCTTATTACTGGAGGATCTCTGAATGTGCGTTTAAAAGCAGCAAAGAGCAAAGCAAACAATATCGGTAATAAGTCGACCAAAGGTATACAAGTGTAGAGAGAATTACGTTATAATAGTTGTTTTAATTTTGTCAAGAACGCCGAGGCAATGATAGTTGTTACTGGCATTGCTACCACGGAGTCCAGAATATTGTGGGTGGAGTACGCAATATGTTGATTGGTCAGCATTAAGCAGTAGTAAATGCACCGATACGTTGCCATTGGTAGACGAGGCGAATCATAGTCAATGTCATGATGTGTGATGGCCGGAGAACAGGATGCGGTAGTGGTTAAATTTCCCATTGGAAATAATTTATGTACACCCCGGCTAGTTTTGCCATAAATAATCGATGACTACGCAGGAATTGTAAATGTTGGGTGGATAAAACTATTGGCGAGCAACACAACTAAATGAAGCTGATGGCAAAGGTGACAATTGGCGGTTTGGTTTTAGCAACGCACAACAACTATTGTGTACTGCCTATCGCCCTAACTCAAAAATTTCAAAAGAGCCAACCCAGAAATAAGGTCATAAATTTGAAATGAATAAATGAATTGAAAGCAAATGAAATGAACGTTTGCACACACATATCGCACGTAGTCATGTATTCCGAGAGAACAACAACTACAAGTACATTATAATATTACAAACACATTCCTCAACCGCTACCCCACCACCATATATTACTCCCCTTCAATGAAAGAAAACTTACCTAGCGATTCCACCACACAAAAAGAATCCCGCCATGGCTCGTTTCTGCCGTTGTCATCATTCATGTTATTTTTCTTCTTTATTGTTGTTGCTATGTTTGTGTTTTCTTTCCCATAAAGTTTTTTCTCCGCACACACATTCACTGTTGGCAACCCCGTGTATGTTGAGGTGTTGTATCCTGGCGCGCGTCATTTATCAGGTTTGCAGCCGTTTTAGTAGGTGGCCGTCACATTTTAGAAATTCCGATTTCTTTTGCAGCTGGTTTGTCGGAAAATGGTAAACAAGGTGAAGAGAGCGGCAACATAACAAAAGGTTGTTATGGAGCATTTCATTGTGCTAGAAAGAGAAAACAAGTGTTTAGTGTGAATTTGTCAGCACAGGGTTGCCATAGGTAATTTAATAATGTACAAATGTGGTATAGCATGCAGTATACTTTGCTTATCAGTCGCAGCAATTACCTTTCAAGGGAAAGATGTGTGGTTTTGTATGAATAAGTGAATAAAAGTTTCGCCTAATGTATGTACTTTTTACCGGGATCTTTGCGTGAAAAAATATTTTTGTATTTTGAATGTCGGTAAAATTTATTTAGAACCAATGTTTTGGATGCAAAATGTCGCTCATTGTCGACATTTGCGATGCAAAACAATTGTGTAAATATAGCCGCGAGACAGATATTGGAACAAATATTTTATTTTTGTGGAAGAAATTAGTTCAAGGCTTTTAGTGAAATCTTTTCTTATTTTTTTTCTTTTTGAATTTCATAAATTTTTTTAAGATTTAGTTAAGGAATACAAATTTATCCCTTGGGATAAATTTATGTTCAAATTTCTTTTAAAATTGTTTCTGTCATATGTTAAACCGTAAATTCCAAACTACGGGATGTTTGAATTTTGATATAAAAAAACAATCATTGTAGAGATTTGAATTCGAATAAATGCTTATTTTGAAATTATTACTTATAAAGAAATTATTTGATTATACCCGATTTCTTGTATTTACAAATATTTGCAAATACTTACTAAAAATATTAAGAAAATAATATTTTGAGAATAGCTGATTCCAAAATTTGGTCAAAGTATTGAAAGCAGCTAAATAAATTTGAAAACAATATTCTACTGTATGGACAAAATATAGAAGAGCTTTTCAGATTCAAAGAGCTTCCACGCATATAATTTTTGAGATCTATGAAAGATATCTCCTATTTAATATTGGTTTCGTACATCCCTTTGAGAAATGGCCGCCAATTATTTGAAGTGACCAACAGCTCGCCAAAGTAACCGCTTAAAAAAAGACACATAGTTGTATAGGGTTAGAACCCACAGCCATATGTGGAATGTATTTACGTCAAATACGTCGAAATATTAAAAAGGGCTAATGTGCCAAATGAAATGATTAGAAATCGCAGTATTATTTATTAGCAAGCTAGCAATAATATCTAAATGGCAAACAAAACAACACTTGATCTGTCAAGGAAACGAGAATGACATTAATAAGTTCATTTTGTTAGAAATTCCATGGAAAAACATTAAAAAATTATTTCAACTTTTACAAAATTAATTGCCATTGCCAAAGGTAATTAATTCTTTTTGGAAATTGCCATTTTATTTTGTAGCGGTCATTTCGTTATCGAAATAATATCATTTGTTCATTTAAAGCTAACTATAATGCTAATTATAATTGCCATCTAAGTAATTTTTCCTATGGGCATGATTGTCGGCTATCACGATGCTGCCACTAATTAACCGTGCATTAAAGTCTGGGAAAAGTAATCTAAATTGTCGAAGTAGTCAAAGAACATAGAAGCACAACTAATATTTTGTAGTGTAATTCAATCAAACAAAATTTAAACTCAGAATTATTTCGAATTATTGGTTGATTACTGTCTAAACATTCCGATGTGATCTTTAAAACTGCGTTATATTTAGCGTGTGAAATGGATAGACAACAAGAACAAAAATGGATCGTCTTGAATTGTCATTATTGTTTTTTAATTTGTAGTCGCTAGCATAATTTTGTGTTCGAATTTCCTCTTAGTTAAGCAGCAAATCGCTGCCATTGACGCTTCTCCATGTGTTTCATAGTTTTTTTTGTTAATTAGAAGCATTTTTAATACCCTTTTCAAACAAAAGTGATTCTGAAGACAATAAGTTTTGCCGCTTTTCACAATTACCCAAGTTGATCGGCTAGTTTAGGCAGATTTATTAATCATAACTGGGAATAAGAGTATCTACAGCATGGCAACTCGCCATAAAAGTTAGTATGCGCGCCATACAGTACCCTGTGTGTGAAAAGAGCACATCTATACGAAGACAACAGTGGTGCCATATTGTAACTAAACGTTTATATCCGTGCGCCTGAACATATGCATAAATTTTGAATTTGTAATAGATGTCGCCTTCTATAATACAATAGATGTCGCTGCTGTAATTAAGAAGGTAAATCATTTCAATTGCTTAAAATTTGTTCAAACCAAATATTCAAATATCAAAGTTTTGAAATGAGGTCAGTAATTTTATATCTACCGTCATAGATATCATTTTATATATACCGTTTGCAACAACTAGAAATAATCATTTGAGACCCCACATAGCACATATGTATATTTCTGATCATCATAAAAATTTATGCCGATTTTAGTGCGTCCGTTCTAGTGTAAAGGAGTTTGCTGAAGACATGACTTGTGTGGCTACAATTTGGCACAAAAATGTTTCATAATCATAGATATAATAATTCCGATATTGGGCCAAATCGACCTCGTGGAAAAAAACAAATGAGCATTTTTAGCAATTTTTCAGCAATGTTGTCATTTATTCAACAATTAAAAGTAATATGTGGTGGTGGCAGTAGATAGAAAGGACTCTACTAATTCATATAACTTTTAAGAAACTGCCCAAATTGTGGGCGCGTGGTTAGGAAAATACTTACCTTAATATATGTACGAAATGAGTCTCCGGACAGATGTTTTATGTTGAACAGTAAATTTCATCAACTAAAAAGGGGAAATTTGAAAAATATTTTATTTTATTTATCTATGTAATACTATATTATAAAGTCTTAAGGACACCGCATAGAAGAAATTGGGCCCAATTGCGCTCTTCTATGTGCATCTTTTGTTTTAATTAAAAGTGATTTTATTGCTGTTTTCAAATTGAAAAGTGATTCTGGAGACACTTTTTCGTGTAGGGATGCGTGTTCGAAAACTATTAATATAGAAAGTCTATCCAGAGATTGATCCTATATGGAGACGTATCTCAAGATATTTTTGCCAATTAAAAAAACCATTCCGGATATCTTTGGAGTGTATTTTCATTCAGAAACTTATGTCCTTTGGTATAAAAATATATGTATACTTTGATATAAAAGGATATAAAGCATAAAGGACATTCTTTTCAGTGGCTCTATGAAATCTTTCCAAGCGGAAATGTGTCTGTAGAGATTCTGTTCACAAAGCAAAGTTTGTTTGGAGACTTTAATTTATCAGAAAAGCATCCCTGAAGACTCTTTCCTAAAGAAGTGTGCCTTTAGAGGATCTTTTGTTAGAGAAATGTACATTTGGAAACCTTTTTAATAAAGAAAGGTGCATTTGAAGACACTTTTCACATAAAAATGAGTCTGTGGAAATTCTCTTCATATGGAAAAGTGTCTTAGGAAATTCTTGTTATATAGAAAAATGTCTCAGGAGAGGCTTTTCTACAAAAGTGTGTATGTTCAGGCCCTTTTCATACAAAATGGTTTCGCTGAAGGTCTTTTTCATATAAAAAAATCATTTTTTGACTATATTTTCATAAAGAAAAGTGTCTGTGGAATCTTTTTAAATAGAAAAATATATTTAAAGATTCTATTCTTAAAGAAACATGTATCTGGAGACTTTTTGTCGCATCTCGTTAAACTGTTTCGTAAAGAAATGTGCCTCTGCAGATCTTCTTTGATAGATCCCTAGGAGACCTTTTCATAGAGAAATGTCTGTTTGAAGAAAAGAAAGAAGAAGAGTGTCTTTGAAGGTACATATCGTATAGAAATTAATTTTTGCAAACTCTCTTCATATACAAAAATTCTTTTCATATAGAAAAACGTATCAGGAGATAATTTTCGTATAACAAAATATATATATATAATATATATTTAGACCCTTCTCATATACAAAAATGCATCTGGATATCCTTTTCATGTGCAAAACGAGGCCTTTTTCAAAGTAGAGACTTTGTTCTTAAAGAAATGAAGGCTTTTTCTCATATACAATTGGACCCCTGAAAAAAATTTTCATTTAAAAAAGTGTCTGTGGAATCATTATAAATAGGAAAGTGTCTCTAAAAATTCTGTTCACATTTGGAGATTGTTTTCATAAAGAAAAGCATCACATTATTAAAAATATGTGCTTTTGGAGAAATGTGTGTTTGAAGACTTTCTACATAAAGAAAAGTGCTTCTGAAGACTGCTTTTATATAGAAATATATTTGAGCAAACTTTCTGCATATAGAGAAGTATCCTAAGAGGTTCTTTTTACTTAGAAGACTCTCCCAGAGACTCTTTTTGTGAAAAAGGTGTATATGGAGGCGTTTTTTTTTTGCAAAGAAATAGATTTCTGAAGACTTTTCATAAAGTAAAGCACCGCTGCAGGTTCTTTCCTAAAGAAATGTGGCTTCGGAGACTTTTCGAGGAAAATGTGTCTTTGGAGACTTTTTTGTTAAAGAAAACTGTTTTCCTAAAAGTGTCTGTGCAGAATATTTTCAAACAGAAATCGTGCCTGTAGATATTCTTTTCTTGAAGAAATGTTTTTCAGTAAGCTCTCTCCATAGAGAAATGTGTCTCTAAAGACTTTTTTTATAAAGAAAAATGCTTGTGGGAGCTGTTTTCATGGAGAAGTATATCTGTGCACAGTTTCTTTATATAGGAATGTTCTCTGGGGATTCTTTTCACGTAGAAAAGTGCTGGCGGGGCTCCTATCATAAAGAAATGTGTTCCAAGAGAGTTTTTTTCATAAAGGAGAATCTCTGGAGATTGTTTTCGATTAGAAAAAACTCTATGGAAACTATACTATAAACATATAAAGGAGGGCATATGGAAAGACTTTTGATATAGAAAAGTATTTCCGAGCAAACTGTTTATACAGAAAAGTGTTTATTTTCTTACAGAGAGGCGTTTCCGAAGCGTTTCTCTTATGTAGAAAATTGTCTCCGTAGACTTTTCATGCAGAAAGGCGTTGCTAGATATTTTTTGCTTGCAGAAAAGTATCTCTGAAAACCGTTTTCTTGTAGATATCTGTCTCTGAGTGCTCTTTTCATAGAGAAAAATATCTTGTCGAGACCCTATTTGTATGGAAGTGTTTTCGGAGACTGTTTCCATATAAAAATCTATCTCTGAAAGCTTTTTATAGAAAATATAAAAATGTAGGAAATTGTCTTTGCACTTACCTTTCATATAGAGAA
>JAHXMU010000325.1:190253-207182 GCA_019455685.1 Philornis downsi
CCATATTCAGCACAATATAGTCGCCTAGTAGCAATATATGAACGAGAGTTCTCGTAAAATGCGCGACGCTTCCCGTCGAAGTGATTCATAGCGACTAAAATTCCATGAGCCCGCCAACCCAACGATGTAGGCGCCCCCCCGCCCGCGCCTTTCCTACCCCGCAAAAACAGATGATGCAATATGCACGTTCTATTGCGCCACCCTGTACTTTAGAATATTGCCCCCAGGCATTATGTTTTGAAAAAATATTTTAATTTTCTATTTCCATGAAGGGATAGAACAAATTGCCCTGATATTACAAGTTGAAAGCAGATTCCAATTTTAGTAGACAAAAATTAACATTTAGGAAATGATAAAAATGGCTGCCAATTTGTTTAAATGTTTGAAGTCAAACCCATGAAATATGGCAAGAATACCTCTCGTTATTTGAAAACAGATATCAACGCAAGGTAGTATTAAATTAGTGCTTTAGAAAAAATGAAATGAGGCCCCCAGGCACCAACTCGTGTCGTGATATCACTTGTTGTCTCTCTTGCGAAGGTTATCACATTTCTCCCTACGAGACATTTTGAACTTTGAAAATTCCTTGTTGCCTCTTTCGTGTGCAGGTTTCCTTGTGTCATTCCATTATCCGCTCCGTTCATTTTATAAGAACAGAAGCGTCGTCGAATAAATTTCCTTAACAAACGCAATAACAATTTATCATTGAGCTGATCTGCAGAAAGAGCGGGCAACAGATAATGAAGACCTCGAGATCAAGACCCCAAAGTAACGTAAATGAGCAATTCAGGCACCTTGTGGGTCAAAATGCACATAAACCATTCCAAAATGATAATGTCTCTGGCAACCACTCACTCATTCACACGCTCTACAAGCGCAGAATATGGATGCTGAGTGCAGGCAGAGGGGAATAATAATAATGAAAGCATTGCTTTGGTAAAGTAAAGTGGGGAGGTGATGCATGGTGTTTACTTATCACGGGGAAATTATGATCGTAATCATATCATAATTCGCTGTCATTTTGTGAAACGAGTCGGTGACAGTGAGAAATAAGGAAAATTGCAAGCAGAATGCAATTAGCGTTGTTACTTGTATTCCTGTATTTGCCTCTTGTGTTGCCTCAGCCGCAATCTCTTTATCTCTGCTGTTCGCACTGGGCGCAATTGACTATTATTTCGATGCTATTTATGAGGCTCCCAGCCAACACAACAAATGTGTTGAAATGTTGGCAAATTATCGTGGCCAAGGTGTGAGCAATTTGTTTATTTATTCCCATCACATTGGATCAGATGCGATTTCCCATCTTTGCGCTCTTTCCTTTTGACGTCTCAACATATTTTCTTTTTATTTAAATGCGAAAATGAGAAAACAAAATATTACAATAAAAATAAATCGTTTTTATAACGAAACCGAAAAATGACCATAAATCTTTTTCAGTACATTTTGAATGGTCTTGTAAATATTTAATAATTTAAACCGCATTAAAAATCGGTGAAAATTCGTTAATAAACAACACAATAAAATGATTAAACATGTCACATGTGAGCGGGCTGTTTCCCCGTTAGCAGGGAGGGCAAGAAAATTAAGGACGGTCGGATATCGCTGCGGTTGGCCACACAATTACCGCGTTGACAGAAATTATGAAAGATGTGCCGGCATAAATTCTCAGATGGATTAAAAACATTCAGAGCAATTCTGAGTGACGGACAAAAGAAAATTGCTTGCACAATATGCAGACATTGTCGCACACAGAGTGCTGAATAGATCTACGAAAATACTCTTATAGATTAAAATCGTGTTCATATTAGAAATCTTTTGAAATCGACCCTACACAGAGACAAATTAATACATTATTTTATAAGTTTGTGTTTGTATTTCAACTATCGAAATGTCCATATCTCATTTTAGAAATTAGTACCAGTTCAATGCGAGCCAAAATAACAAATTTGAGACACTAAGCAAATTAAAAAGTTATTAACTTTGCCTAAGTGAAGTAATTATATAATACGTAATGCATTCGGTTCGACTTGAAATCGCTCAATTTCGAAAGTGTGTTTTCGAATTATAAAAGATTTCTTAAAGGAAGCTATTCCGGATCGAAAGATATACAATAGTACTTACTAAATACCTCAATTGCACAAAAGTTGATTTGAAATTGCATGTAAGTTGTAGGAACACACATATAGGGTGGCGCATAAGCAACGTTAAGATTTGATCAGTAAATACATATATTTTAAGTCTTTTTTTCATCTCCTTACAGAATTAACTAAATAATACTTGGGAAATTTATGATGGAAAGGCTCAGCACAGAACAAAGAACCAAAGTTATTCAATTTTACTTTGAAAGTCTGCATTCGATTATTCAGATCATAACTAAATTTTTTTCATGTTTGAAATGCTCTTAGCGCTCCAATAATTTACCGATTGGTTCAGCGTTTTAGGCAAAAAGGGGCTGTCTGTGGTCTTTCGCGTACTGGAAGATCTCGTGCAGTTCGAAATGAAGTGACCATTGCTCGAGTGCAAGCAAGTATTGAGAAAAACCCCGAAACTTCCACCAAACGACGTTCTCAGCAGTTAGAGATGTTTAGGCGGTCTTTGCAAAGAATTTTACATATGTTACATCTTTTCCCATACATATAAGATGCAATTTGTTCACAAGTTAAAACCAAATGATGCACAAGAACGCATTCAATATAGTCGCCGTTAACGTTACTTATGCGCCACCCTATATAATATAAAATATTACTGTTTTGCCATTGTTAGTCTGTAAAGAAATTTTGTTCCACAGACTTAAAAAATGAATAATAATAAAAAATTCTTTAGGTTCATATTTTTATATTCATTTGCACAAAATTCAGCAAAGCGGGTTTTGAGAAAGAAGATAGGTAGAATAGTCACGCCCCGGCTGGTACCTCCCATACAAAATAGTGGATTTTCCAAAATTAAATTTTTCATCTGTAATTTTTAATTAGCAGGCTTCAGTAGCCTAGATTTTTGTCCATCACATTGACTGACAGTTTGCTTTCGATCTGGAAAAAGTCGACCAAATGGCCATGCTTCTTCTTTTACCTCAAATACAAATGGATGCTTTAACTTATAATTCTTAGCTTCAAATTTGTACCGAATCCAGTTAAATTTGGGGCACATCATACTTTTGGCGAGATAAGTTCTAAGAACGAAAACAGAGGCCTCTCCTATAAGAAATGTTGTGTTTTATTCCCTAATTCGCAGGCTGCAGCTATTTAAATTTTTTTTCAAGTGCACTTATCGGTCGGATAAGTGCTTCTGGTACCCCCATACACGCCTTAAACTACCACAAATTCAAACTGGCCAACAGTGGTATCTCTATAATTTATAGGCTTAGAAATTTAGAAAGCTGCATTTTGGCACTCTCACACTTTTGCCAAAGCAAAAGGTTGAAAACATATACGAGGGCGGCTCCAAAACTAGCCGACCTGAAAAAAATTATTTTGGTGAAAAGTGAAAAACTTATAAAACATATGCTTTAAATTTCAAGTTATCCATGGTTTAGTATTTTTATTTGAGCCATCAAAAATAAACGATTTCAGTAAATTTGTAAACATGGAAAAAATTGGTCACGGTTATGTAATTTAATATTTCCATTTGAGAGGTCTCAGATGAACTATGTAATATTAAAGTCGAGCTAGATTCTACTTTGTGGGTATCTGTTTCTTCATTTACGATTGTAAAATATTGGACAGCAGAGTTTAAACGAGGCCGTACGAGTTGCCAAGACGAACATCGTAGTGGTCGATCAATTGAGGTGTCCACGCCAGGCGCGGTTAAGTAAATGCACAAAATATTATTGAATGATCGTCGACTGAAGGTGCGTGAGCTAGCTGAAGTGATAGAATGACCGAAGATTTGAGGTGAGAACATCGTACGCAAGATGGGCGCCGCGCTTTCTTTCAATAAAGCAAAAACAGCGTCAAGAGCGTGAAAATGTTTCAATAGAATATTTGGCGATGTTTCATCGCAATAAAGGGTCCACAACTTCACACTTCACGTTGAGACAAAGGAGTGGGTTGGAATGGGAGAATCGTAACCAAAGAAGGCGAAAACGGATCCAACTGCAGGCAATTTCATGGCGTCTGTTTTCTAGGATGTGCATAGCATTATTTTTATTGACTATCTTCAAAAAGAAAAACCATCAAAAGTGAATATTATGATAATTTATTGCAACGTTTAGATGATTAAAATATGGAAAAAGGCCGCATTTGTCGAAAAAGAAAATGTTGTTTCATCAAGACAATGCCCCATTTCACACATCCACTATTGTGATGACCAAAATTAATAAATTAAAGCTTAAATTACTTCACTACACACTTTATTCGCTAAATTTAACTCCCTCGAAATATTTCCAAATTTGAAAAAGTGGCTCGGTGGTAAAAGATTTGCCAACAACGAAGAGGTGGAGTCTGTGGTTGATGGATATTTTAAGAAGTTTAATATTTCTACTATAAACCAAAAAGTGTATCGAGCTAAAAGGAGATTACGTTGAAAAATAAAGAAAATTTTTGACAACTTTTTTGTGTCTTTTGGGACCGCCCACATAAGTCAACTCATCTAATTGAAAATTCTGTAGCGGCTGTGGTGTTAAGTTAAAAAACTCCTTTGAAAAAGAATAAAACTGAAAAAAAAAAAATAAATTTATTACCCAACCCGGTGTTAAGTTTGGCATGAAATTCTGAGGACCTGGAAAATGTTTTCAATTAAACTTTTCTAAAGAATGTTGTCAGACCAACTTTAATTTGGCTGTTCATTGAATATAAATACTATACTAATATTTATTACTGCAATCTATACGGCGATTTTTTAAGATTTAAGTTTTTCAGCTTGGCAGCACTGGTTGGTAATGGCGTTCAAACGCCATCTGTGAAAAGTATACAGTATACAGAAATGGCAGAGTACATTTCATCATGGAATGACGAATGACCTACCACAACGTCTAATTTTTGGTGAATGAACCTTATAAAAGCTCAATGAAAATCCGCTGTTTTATCGAAAAATTGTGTTCAGTAATGAGGCTCATTTCTTGCTGAACGGATACGTAAACAACAAAACTGTCTCATCTGGAGTGGTGAGCAGCCACCTGCCATACATGAATTACCGATGCATCCCGAGAAAATGACAGTCTGGTGTGGTTTATGGGCTGGTGGCATCATCGGTCCATTTTTCTTCAAAGACGACCGTGGAAGAAACGTTACCGTCAACGGCGAACGATGTCGAGCCAAGATACGCGATTTTTTTTGCACCAACTGGCTGAGTTGAACTTGGTTGACATGTGGTTTCGTCAGGACGGTGCAACATGCCACACTGCTCGTGAAACAATGGATATGTTGAAGGATGAATTTGGTGAGTAGCTCATCTCTCGATTTTGCTCCCAAGATCTTGCGATTTAAAGCCTCTTAATTATTTCTTGTGTCGTTAGTCGTCGTTAGTCTATGTGGACAATCCGAACACTATTGAAGCCTTACAGAATAACATAACACGCGTTATTCGTGGAATACAGGCTGAAGTGGTCGAAAAAGTTACGAAAAATTGGATCTTCCGAATGGGCATTTTGAGACGGAGCCGCGGACAACATTTACATGAAATTATCTTTAAAAATTAAATGGCAAAGATCAATTTATCGATTCTAATAAAAAATTTTAATATATGATGCCAATTTGAGTGTTTTATTCGATTTAAAAAAAAAAACTACGATTAAAAAATCACCCTATACAAATTAGTAGTTATAGAGAAAAAGTTGAATTTTAGGCAGCGAATTTCAAGACCAGAAGCGGTGTAACATTGCAGTCTATTTTCATTTCCATACTATAGTTTATCAAATTCTTAACGTGTACCACATTTTACTGAATTTCGTATAACTGGATAACCGATATGAACGTAAGAAGATATGGATAAAATTGGACATTTATATGAGGTGTATTCGAAAGAATGTTGACAATTGGTTGACATTTTCAGATTTGACCATTCATTATAGAACAATATGTTAGGCGAAAATTTTGAATGTCTACTGTGTAACAATTCGAAGGGGAAAAACTGAGTTTTGGAAAATTTAATTTTTTTAATTTGTGTGGGAGGTACCAGATCGAGTGAGTCCATATTGCCCATTTACTGTACTTTGGCTGGGCCTAGTTTTAAGAAGTATCGTAAATATTTACGGCAAATATCGTGTCTACCAGCCAGGGTAGAAAAATAATTGATACTTTGGGCACGCCCTTATGGATGTTAAATTTTTGTCGTATGAAATGATATATACTCGTACTTTCATTCTTTTGGCTGAAGGTATAAAAAGTTCTTAGGCGATGCGCGAATATTGAAGACACAACATTCTCGCATTCAAATCTTAGTGAAATTGTATTTTCTCCCTCTTGCTAACCACTGTATGCATTTTCTTGTAGTACTAAAATAGGGATGTAAAGGACCTTTTAATATAGAAAATCGTTTGTATATTCTATGAAAACAATCCCTGTTAATTACAACAGATGACCTATAATCATAAGAAATAGCTCATTGCGAGTATATTTTCAATAAAATTTTTAATTCGTGTAGTTGATAATCCTTTGAATGCCCCTAGAAAAGAGCTGTAGTTGCACCGAAATCTGCATTTTTGGAATTTGCCAATACTCCCCTCATTAAGTGAGGGAATCATCCAACTTCAAAGCAAAAATCTCAATTTTGTTTCATACTTTTATACAAAGCAAGCAATTACATTAGTAATACAATTAACTCTAAACAATTAACATTTAGTATTTTCCCCCCTATCGGTTGCCATAAATGGACTACTTATGAATCATTAAAACATCATTTCCATAATTTATGTTTGTTATTGGAATTTTTGTACATTTCAATTAGTGTCAAATAATAGCAATAAAACTGGCTGAACACATGCTCAATTGCTTGCTTCACTTTGACCCGAGCGCGCGCTTGCGCACAATGTACCCTCCGCTAAAAGTAGGGGAACACCGGCAAAAGTAGGATCGCGCTTAACGCACCGCGCATATGAATGCACTGTCGTCCTCAACAAACTGACACATAATTATAAGTGAAAAATAATACGAATATATTTACGAGGAAACACCCCACGGCCAGGAACAAATGTCGATCGCAGATAATGTTACCCAAAAGGGCAAACAATTGCGCGCCCTTTAGACACTGTGCTAGCGAGTGAGTGGCAGCAGGTATACAGGAATGGTTGGTATGAAGGCAGCCAAGCCAAAACAGACCAGGCATGCAGCCACGCATGACGAACGTGCACCTTGCTTTGTGGATGCAAACACTTGTCATAATTAAACGGTTTAAAGATTAATGTAAGCCACTGTCTTGACGATAGCACTTGTAACCATGGGGGTAGAATGCGCCAAAAGTGCAGCAGTCATCATTCCAAAAGAATGTGGTGTTGAATTAAACCGATCATTGATCATACTCATATTTCATAGCACAAAAAAAGGGCAGAGTGTAATAAATGGGGAAATATTAACAATTACTTCTCAAATCGGTTAAATAAAACAGAGAGAAATGGAATATACACTTTTATTTAAGCTCCAACAACCTTTAATATCTGAGTAAAACATTTCTTACAGTTTTCACGAATGCTTTGTATCGACATTTCGATTAAAAATTTTAGGCAAACATTGATATTCTCCCCCTTCTTATACTTCCCTCTTTCGTGACACTTGCGCTTGTGTCCTAGTAATGAAGCATGCAAATGTTATCTCACTTTTGTGGCACCCGGCAACAATGCGAATGCATGCGGATACTAACAACCAGGGCAGCTAAGCTATCGATGTTAAGCGAGCATGTTAAGCTGCTCGAACATAGTAATGAACACCTTGTCCTCAGATGTTACTAAACCAATCATAGGAAGAGGAGGCTGATCATTGTTGTTGCTATCGTCTCTGCTCTGGGTGTTCGTTTTATGGCTGCTTAATTCACCATGAACTGTTGTAATGTCTCGTTTCAGCAGTTTCCCAAAAATGTGGCCAAAATGCTTGTTTTTTGCGCTTAAATTTTTTCGTTGTTCAGCTTATGCGAGATATAAATATGTAAACAATTTAAGTTTGGCAGGCGAGTAATGAATGTAATTAATTTTACTTGAATTTGCCCTTTTCCTTTTGTGGTTGTTGATAAGCTGGCGAATGGATCGGTAAATGAGAGAGTGATGAGGTCTGCTGCGGCAGCAGTCTGTTTTTCCTTGCCACCGAAACGATCAAAGATGCTGCCAATTGATGATTTCTTAAGTTAAGGTTGTTGAAAGTGTATTGGAAACTGTTATTCCATGCAATAAGGTGGCCAAGTGAAATATTCGGGTATAATCAAAAGTTTAAGATTAATTACTATATCGGTTTTAAATACTGGAATTTGCTATCTTCAAAGATATCCCATTTAATAAAGCTTTAAAGTCGGTGAAAAACTGCAATAATTGACGCAAATACCTTCTACGTTAATAATATTTTTAGCAAGTTTGCATAGCATGGTTGGTCAAGTGCCAAAAGTTTGGCGAGTCACCCATTTTGCCACAGATTTCTGTCCACAGTGTCCTAATCGACACCCATCGGGTCTAAAACGTTATCCACTAATATACTATATATCGATTTAGCTCATTTTCCTACTAAAATATTCTCTAAAATAAATGGTATAGCTGGTTAGGTTAGGTTAGGTGAGTGTGGCAGTCTGAATAGGCAGACTCACTTAGACTGTATAGTCTATTGTGATACCACGGAAACTAGAGATATGGATGTCTCTAATTTCCCCCGTTGAACCATCCTAAGCGCCTCAAGAAGCTCTTAAGTCGGACAATATCTATATCGTCCAGATCTCCTAGGTACCTAAAGAAATAAGAGCCTGGTGTTGATTCCCGCCTGTTTGCCAGGACGGGGGAGGAGAATATGAACTAGTCCTCCTCTTCATCCATACAGGTTCTGTAAAAGTCACTATTCACAATCTTCAATCTCACTGCATGTCTTCCAATTAGACAGTGTCCCGTCATGACGGATAAAAGCAATGAGACGTCGGATGTTGATAGCGACGGCGGTGTGTATGAACGCTTCAGATCTAGGCGAGGACACATCCGTCTGGATTGATCACAGGCCCGGACAGACGCCCACCTACCAATTGCCGCTAAATATGCTCCGTCTCGCAGCTTGCAAGTAGCTTGAGACATGTCTGCGGACTCCAACTCGACTGGAGTCTGTAAGGTTGCCTTTAATCTTGCCAGCTCGGCGCGGCACCCACATAAGGTCAATGTTGAAATACTGAGCCATTTCGTTAACAGATCTGCGACAATTCAGGGCTGATGTTGAGTTCAGGATGACAGAATACAGGGACCTAATGGCAGCTTGACTGTCAGAGAATATGTTAATCCCCAACGTGGTGAGGATGTTATATCTCAGCCATTCTGCCACTTCCTTAATGGCCAAAATTTCGGCCTGATAAACATTACAGTGATCAAGCAGCCTTCTCACCATGCTCAGCCCATTTCATTTAATTTTGAGCCGCCAGTGTAGAAAACCCGTTTCTAAAACGTCATCCTCTCATGCACTATATATCGAGTATCTCATTTTTCCACTAAAACATTCTCTAAAATAAATGATGTAGTAAAAAGGATCCTATAACATTTAAGTCTTTATTTAGCATAGTTAGGAGGCAATTCAATTATACCTTTCTCATTAAAACCCTCGTCTTTATTTGCAAAGAAAACAGAGATTCTCTTAAAGCGTAATTTTCACCAGCATAATCATTTGCTATAGATAGGAACAAGTGATAATCACTTGGTACTATATCCGAGACATAAGATGGATATATAAGAACCTTCCAACGAAGCTCCCGGAGCTTCCGCCAGGTCACTATCGATGTGTGATCTGGCGTTGTCGTGATGGAACACAACTCATTTCTTGTAGTCCAGAGTTGGCTGCTTCTTGACGATTGCTCCCTTTAGACGTTCCAGTTGTTGATAGTGCAAGTCGAAAGTAAAAGTTTGGTTGTAGCGGAACAGCTCTGGCTTGGCCACCATTTCCACCGGTTCATCACCGGTCACCATCCGCTTAAGAAATGGGTCCATTTTGTTGCAATTCGGCAGCGATTCATAGACGGAAGTTTGGTTAATGAGATTTTTTTTGCGTTCATTCGTGTGACACTCGTGCATTTAGTTTTTTTTTGTATCCAATATTATTGTATCCAGCATTATTATTTCTGGGCAATCGAAACAGTGCTTAAATAACGGTTGGACTTTCGGTATTTTCGTCAATTGATCTTCACAAAATCCTTTTTCTATTATCCATCGCTTATAACACCTTATCGATTGTGATATAAGCCAATTCCATATAACCTGATTAGATCTCATTATTGCGTCGTTAAACCTGGCAAGTCTGCACCTGGAGACATACATATATATCACATTTTCATCTACTATACAGCTGCCTTCGATAGCCCGACGCTGCCAGAATTGCACAAAGTCATGGCGGAATTTAAAATTACTGCAAAGCTTATACCTAAAGTCGATACCTAAGTGACAGGAAGTCTTCAGTAAAGATGGATAAAAATCTTAGTGGGCTTTTGTAGACTGAACGAGGAATGGCCTATCGTACGATCCCTTTAACATACTTGAGGAAAGCTGCAGTAAAAATGACTGGTACCATCTACAACAAAACATATATGTTGCTAGCGTACACTGATGATATTGGCATGACACTGAGATACTCGTATTACTACAGCCTGCTCAAACATTGAAATGAGCCAACAATAACAGATCTGGCGGGAAATGAAGACAAAAGGAAGTTATTTATTTTGATGAACAAATAGTTTGGGACGCTGCGCGAATGTTGCCAACAATAACTTTGGATTGATGGATGAATTCATCTCCATCATCCTCCGTCAATAAAACTAATAATATCAGCCAGATTAGAAGAATTTTGGCAGCAAACAAATTCTGCTTTGAACATAGTAATCGATTTAATGACGATTTTAGCCCCCTTCTAAAATAAAACTAAAACATAGCAAAAATCCACTTGTGCAAGGAACTAGTTCTGTGTGTCTTGCTTGGTTATCGGTTATGACATAGGCCTTAAAGTCCCAGCAATAAAAATCTTTTTCGACAACGACTAGACTCATTCTTCTTTGGTAGGACTAGGCTACTGGAAAATGGTCAGAAATTGGAGTGATAATTGGGAAAAGAAGACCAAAACGATTGGATTGATTTTCTAGGTGGGACATATGAGAGATAAAAATGTCTATTCTAATCGTCACCGGTGTGTAGTTATTTCGTCGTTTATAGGTTTTTATCACATTTTTTATGTCTTATCCATCCCTGTCCAGTCCGACACACTTCATGAAAGTCTCTGATACCATGCTCTTATTTGCTGGGAACATCCGCCTTCTCTCTATAGAGGACACCAGTTCCAAATTCTAGAATCATCGTCCTTATAGCGTTTGGAAATCGTTATCATTTGGGGATTTCTGTTTTTTCTTTCCTCTTAAGCTTTTATAACAAAATACTTTTAAGATGAATGGCTTATTGATCATCGTATTTGATCCCACTGTTGGAACTGTTAGCTGATACTTGGCTGGCATAAAAATTAAGATGCTACATGTTCATCTAGAAAGTGTCTTCGGTGGAGTTATTAAAAATCCGATTCCAAATTGGTTATAAAAATTAGCATTGTTCTTTTGTAGTGTTGTGTAATAGTATAGTGTCGTCGTTGTTTTAGTCTATGATAGAGTTATTAGTTTTTCTTACGAAAATTGTGGTTTGTTGCTGTATGAATACTATTCTTCACCTGGCCACCTTGACATCGGCATTTTATTCATAGCCTGTTCGAGTCTTTTGACTGTTTATTAAAATGTTTTATGACTTTAATTAAAAAGAACTTTGGTCGTTTAATTTTTTCCACTGGCCTTTTATAGCATTCTCATATTGTTACCGTTGAAAGTTTAATATAACTGAAATTGTTTATGGTCGTCTGGTTGAAAATTTACAAAATTGAAGTTTGAACGGGCGTTTATTTGGTTCCCATAAATGACTCCGGTCGAATGGAATGGACGATGGTGGTGATGGCAATTCGGTGGTCAGTCAGTGGCCCATTAGACATCATATTTCATGGCCTGAGCAGTGGAATTGATGTTCTTCAAATTATTGCAGTTGTAAATATTTATGCAAATTTTATGTTAATTAATTCTCAGCGACGTCTACAAATTATGCTGGAACATTATAATTTCAAGTTTTGATTATTTTTGGCAAAATATGGCAAGTTGTTTGTTGTTTGGAAAAGAAAATTAATGGTCACAAATGAAGCCATGTCAGCAGGTGTTCTTTGTTGTTAACAAATTATTGCTATTAGTTTATTTTGTAAAAAGACGTCGTTCAAAATTGCTTTGACCTAAGAATTTTTCTTTGAATTTGAAAGGCCTAAATTGTCGTTTGCAACGTTCTGAAGAATTTCAGGAATTTCCTGAAACTATACGCATTTTAGCTACACGAAGTATTTCAAAGCCAATTAATTAAAATGTCTTTGCGTCTAATCTGTTTTGTTTCTTAAAATTTCATCGCAACAGTTCAAATCATCGGCAAATTCACGGTGACACAAATATCTTCTTGCTTAGTCTTTTTTTTTCCTCACACTTTCACCATAATCTTGGACACACACATGTCGATCTCTGGGATAAAAATAATCCTAAATATTCCCGCAGAAACAAATTTATGTCCAACATATGGACCAATTAATACATTCGACCAATTGTCGAGATTAACATTTTGCTGTGTTGCGACGTGAAACAGTCCAAGAATTGGAGCAGAATCGTTAGAAAGACAGAAAAGGGGAGGCGAGAAGGAATTTTAAAAATGTTTGAAAAAAATGGATCAATTAAGAAATTTAAATATAAGTAAAATATTTGTGAGACATACGTACAGCTACAATGAAAACATAATTTGGAAACGGCATGAATAGTGCTCTTGTGTTGTTGAAGAATGTCAGAGATTAGTGTAGAATATAATTTTTTAATTTTTACTTGAAGAAAATTCAGCTGCATCAGAAGGGAACTGATTGATTGACTGAATTGATTTAGAAAAAAGTAAGAAATTAACTCTTTTTAGACTTTTTAATGGAAAACGTCATAAAGGTTATAATATTGTGTGTAGTAGGGGGTAATAGATATTTTATACAAGCAACCCCTGCGATGCTGCTAAACGGCAGGACAAAGCGACGAACACGACCTTTCCGCAAGGGAAAATCATTCCCGATATGGGTAAAAATAAATTCAATAAGTGGCTTTAGACATCTGTATCTCCCGTTGTATAAGTGCGATCGTGTTACGCTAGATGGCGTTAGAAAGATAAGATTTCATATTCTTAAAACTACCCGCGCATCAAACATGGACATCAGCAAAGGTAAAATACGCCATATTTAACAGTTTCTCTCGATAAGCTAAGAACTACGTTCTTTTCACGAGGAAAAAATTCTACGGCATTGCCAGCTCTTCTGTATTGGTTTCCAACAATAAAAATGGAAAAAGTTATGATTTTACGTCATTATATGATACATAGTATATATAGGTAATACATTTGTAAAATTCTAAATTTGTGTCTTTTGCCGTTACTATTTCATTTCACACATTTGCAAGTTTATTGTCGAACATAACGCAAAAATATAAGTTATGCCGATTTCAGTGTTGGAAACCAAAAAAAAAAAAAAGAGAAAAAAAAGTTGGTGTTGCCACTAAGAAAATGTTCCTAGTGAAAAACGTAGTACTTTAAGCTCTCAATATCTCGACTAGCTAGGAACTATGTTCTTTTTGCGAGGAAAAAATTCTACGGCATTGTCAGCTCTTCTGTATTGGTTTCCCACACTAAAATCGTTATTATTTTAACTCATTATATGCTCGATAATACATTTGTAAATTCGTGACTTTTGCCATTACTATTTCATTTCATACAATTTCAGTGTTGGAAACAAAAAAAAAAAAAAAATTTGAAAATTTTCCCAGTGGAAAACGTATATACTCGTATATATACATGGAGTTTCACCGCTAATAGTAGGCTTAGTACTAGCCAATAATGAAAAAAATGCAAGCCAGGCGGTTAAAGATAGCGTTTATGGTTCTGATACTGTAACAGACAATCATGAGTAATTTTGGATTCGTCGACTGTGTTCGGATAATTTTGATATCAAAGAAGGTCAATTGCCGAAAATGTCGTCAAGACCGACCGTCATCTAAGTACTAAGTACGTTCGCAGCCATTTGAACAAGGCCGGATACAAAAAGAGGCAGAATAGGGGACACACGATCAAAGAATTCCACGTATCTGATTTCCACCTGCAAATTGCTGCTGAATCGCAACAAAATTGACCCATTCTTAAAGCAAATAGTAACTGGTGATGAAAAGTGCATGCGACAACGCACAGTAGGTGGTTTAAAAAAAAAGTGAATCATATGGCTGTAGCAGAGGAGTAGTCGAGCTTAAGTTTTTAGCATATTAAGTGTTTTTGGACCTTATACTTCTAAAGGGGCCTGCGGCACAATGCCTCATAGTAGGGCATATCGAGAATTGCAAATTTTAAAATGATGCAACTTCTTAAATGTTTATCCTATTTAAAAATCTTTGATTTAATTTTCAAATTTAGAAAACATTTTAGATTTGCATGTCTGATATGAAGTTACCTTTTAGAAAAGTGTCAATAGATTGGCGGGTCAAGCATTTCGCCACAGATTTCAGTGCACATTGTCCTGAACGATAAACCGGGTCTAAAACGTCAATCTCTCATGCACTATATTTCGATTTAGCTGATTTTTCACTAAAATTTTCTCTAAAATAAATGGTGTACTAGAAATAAATCCATTTTTGCATGACCTTTAAGGCTACCTTTTAAAAAAAATATAAATATATTATACTTTTCTTAACATTTTTTATTTTTTTTTTTTTCTAAATACTTAGAATTTTGTTATTAACACAATAAAAAAGTTAAAAAAAATTGTTTCCGCTATTAACAAAAAAGTGAACTGTGGTATGTAAAAAAACAAAAAATTGTAGTTTAAAAGTCGACTAATTCCCAAAATGTAAGAGATAGATCATACATAAAGCAATGTTTTTTGAAGATCTCAACTAGAGAAATACATATAGGGTACATTTTCAAATTCCAGAGGTGCTGTGTGGCGCAAACCCTCTTGGAAATATAACTTAAACTCGACTATACCTCTGCTATGGCCATATGAAAACGGACCACCCGTTTAGAAACTCCAGATTTATTTCCGTTTTCCTTTTTCAAAACAATCTATTGTGCAACGTAAAGTGATTGAGTTGTGATCAGCCAGCGCAAACGGTGGCCAAGCCGGGATTAATGGTTGGAAAGGGTTTGCTATGTGTTTGGTTGCAAGGGCAGGGAATCATTTGCTGTGGGCTTATAATTTGGATCCGTACTGTCTGCAAATAGATCGTCTAAAAGAAACGATCGCTCAGGAGCGGCCAGCTAGCCAATAGGAGAGGAATTGTGTTGTTGTTGGAAATTACCCTTAAAAGAACCTTGTAAAAATCGACTGTCCCTGTCTATGCAACAGTCGTAATGGAATTATGGAATAATGGAATTTAACAAAACGGTGCATATTTAATCTAAATGTAATACAAAAATAATGGATTTCTTTTTACCGCACCTAATCTTTTAGTATACTTTTTGTATACTGTGTTTCTGTTTTCAGAAAAAAAGGATGATAGAAGAAACTGCTTAAAACTGATTTTAATAAAATTTATCACAAATTACTAAACAAAAAATCCCTTCGCTATTTAGTCTTAGTACGTCAGAAAAGAAGAAATAATTTAGCATAAAACTCGGCTCCAGAAATTAGTACCGCAAGCCGAGAATTAGTGCTATCAAAAATAGATCGCTTACAATGCCTATAGATCCTAATACAAGCTTATTTAAAGAATCCTGTCACCTAATGTTAAATTTATCTACTTACTACTACTTACCGTCAAATTTGGATAAATTGTTGTATATTTTCACATTTGATACAGCATTTCTGAAAAGAGATGTAGAAAATTAAAAGTCCATGATTAAAAACCTAATAAAATAAATTTATAAAATAGATGTGATATAATTAGTTCATTGATTTCATGGTTTTTACATTAATGCCCTAAAAGTACTAAACAAGTACTGTTTCATGTTGACAAGATAAAAATATCAAATTTTTGGAATTTTAACCAAAAATCTTTTAACTATACTCGAGGTGAAAGATTTTACAACAAGAAGTTATACTGCAATATTTCAACCTAATCCTAACTCCCTTATATCCCATGAATGAAACATGGCACAGTATTACGCATACAATGAGGTTATAACACGTAGTGTATTTTTGAGGTCACTAAGCGGTATGTACACATTGTAAGTGCCTATAAGAAACGCACACTTATTGCTGTGGCCACGGTATTAAAATTGCTGTGGGAAATCTTAATTCTCAAAAAGGAATGGATGGTTCTCCTAGTACAACAGTTAGAATATTCAATTGGTATAGCAATACCTTTAGACGGCTTTCTTTTGGCGCGATAAATAACTTGGTAGTAAGTAGAACTAGATTCCCACATAAAAATATACGCAGGGCAACTTAGCTATTATCTGATCAAAAAACGGGAGATGGAGTGCATACTTCTAGTGTCATGGAATTGCCTATAATTTATGGAGCTGGAGAAGACTCCGATTATCACCTGGTAGCTGTTAAAGGACGCACGTTAGCGAAAAACACAAATAGAAAGCCTAAAGCCGTTTAAATATCGGTAAAGTCCATAACGCCGTAAAAACAATGCTTACACATTCCATTGTACGATACAGAATATTGCTTTGCCTCTGAGAAAAAGAACCCTGCATGGCAATGCTGCAGCCATTTGCAAAGCTAGCTGTGGGGGAATACATTATAGTAAAAA
>JAHXMU010000326.1:0-11061 GCA_019455685.1 Philornis downsi
CAATCTGACAAATATAAAAGTATTCGTGGACAATTTGGTTAATTTTTCATACCAACGTTTGCTATTTTTTTCAAACAGAACTAAATCTGTTAAACCAACATATTAGCTTGCCATGTCCTTGAATGTGACTGAACATAGAACGAATCAATTCCTAGTCCACACTCGTAAAAATCATTATAACTCATGATGAGACGTAGGTTTAAGGGTTTGATATGCAAAACAAGCTATGGAATGCCGCCTTTCAGCTGAGCCGAAACTGAAGAACAAACATGTCAAAATTGATCAAAGGTCAAGGTAATGAAGAAAGTGGTCCATTTCTGTAATTATGAAGAATTTTTGACAAGAGGTTAGATGGCAAATTAACAATATTATCAGGCCGTTATGAGGCATTTGAGAGAGCGAATTAATCGGAAAAAGGGCAGATTTGTCGAATGAAGACTCATGAAGTTTGCACTATGATAACGCAACATCTCACAAAACTGTCATTGAGATCGAATTTCTGACCGAAAACTCAGGTCAGAACATCATGAAACAACCACCGTAATCATCTGATTTGGCTTTGGCTGATTTGTTTTTCTTTCCAAGATGATCCCGTTTTCAGTCGATAAAAGGTATAATACCGAATTTGCAGCGAAAACTGAAACCATTTCCGGAAAATTTGTTTCAAAATTATTCTGATGATTTTACAACGTTATCCACTTAGTGGTTTCAGTATCGCCGGTCTGGCAAGGCTGTCAGCTGTTAAATATCTGTCATCTGAAGTGTTATGTATTTAATGAAAGGTTTGCATTTACGAATATGGATTGTTTCAACAATTAAATCACTCGTTAAACAGGTAGATTTTTGTGGGGTTACGTCAAAGAGCGTGTTTACGTTGGAGCATTTAAAAACCAACATGTTATCGCTGAGGTGCCGCCCGAAATACGCAAAGTTTAGGTTAGGTCAATGCGGCAGTCTGAATAGGCAGACTCACTTAGACTGTGTAGTCCATTGTGATACCATGGAAACTAGAGTTAAGGATGTCCCTAGCTGTCCAAGAAGCTCTTAAGTCGGACAATATTTATATCGTCCAGAAATGTGTGAAAAAGTAGTCGAAAACTACGCCAAAAGGATCCACTACTGCAACCAATCCAGAGACGGTCATTTAAATGACATTGTAAGTCCTACATAATGGGTCCAAGGTCCAAGTATTATTATGGAATAAAATTTTCATCGAAATCATAGCAGTATGTGTGTTTTATTTAACTTTTCTTGTGAAACAGAAAAATGGATAACCCTGTAATACTCATTGGCAAAAACGTATTATTTCGGAAAGGGCCTTCTTTCAAGGCGATGCAGTAGATTTTAGTAAATATTTTGAGTTTTATTGATCAATCCCCGGCACTTTTTTTTGATAGTATGTATGAGAACGGTAACGGTAACAAGTCACTACCGTTAGACTGAACTCTACAATTGATTGGCACTTTTAGGAATTACTTGCCCTACACTAAGGTCATAATGGCTGGTATTATTAGCGATTGTTAATGCATACAATGTTGGCTGTTTTGGGTTTAACGTCTTACTAACTGTCTTAACTCCCTTAGCTGTTAGCGGGCAAATTAACTTAACTAACATTGATCGTTGCCATCGACAGTGCAACGGCTTTCAATCACTTGCCTGACAGACAAAGTTTGTCTAAGTTTCTGCACTTAGTTGTCATAGTGTGTTAACGGACTCTTTGAGAACAATGACGGGCGAGACAAAAACATTTCCGATTTCCTTTCTAATTGATTTGTTTGAGTACTTTAAATAAAACCACTTTGACATTGAGACGCAGAATGGAAATCATGTTTATTTTAAGATAAAACGAGATTCAGTTATTGTGAGAACAAACAACCACTGCCAATGAATAATTTCAATTTTGAGAAGAACAAGGTGAATATTTTATTTTATTTATTAGCATTTGCTAATTTTACTAACGATGAGATATAAATTATAAAAAAATAACAACAGTGATTGGGAATTAGTAAATTTTAACTGATTTGTAAAAAACTGTGTATAGAGATGGTAAGAAATTGACATTGTTTAGGGAAGTTCTGAGAACTAGTTCAAGTAAGATAAATTCTGGCTATTTGGAAATTGTAAATAAGAAAATTAAACAAATTTTAAAACTGTGTAAATGACCATACAGAGTTGTTTCTTAAAATTTTGTATTGAAAATCAAGAAAGTCAAAACATAAATTTTTATTACATGTTTTGTTATGAAGAGAATTTATACAAAATTTGGATGTCAATTTAGAGACTTCTTTAACAGGGGCTTGGTATCCGAATATATTGCCGACAGTTGTCAATGAGACAGTCGCTTAAAGACGTATACCCATGTTACGCTACGTTACGCATGTTTTTAACATTCTCAGAAATGGAGACTAATTGTAGATTTAAGGTTCGCTTGCACCAACGCGACACCACAAAACGCGGACAAATGTCAAAAAATTGTGTATGTTCATGCCAGTGTATATCTTCCTTATCTTTAGTGAAATCTGTACGATACGGACTTTATTGAGAGCCTATCGAAATTCCTATCCAACAACATAAATATATCGATTATACATATCATTCACCCGTAACGAGTTAATGACAAATTTTCAGTTTTCTAATCTGACTTTTTTATAAATCGAGTATTATTTCGGCAATGTATCTATAATATGATACTCATTTATTTCCTTAAGTTTATGTCCAAAATATTGATTTAAAAAAATTAAGTATTGTGTGCTATAATAATGTTTTAAGCACCGAAGATATTACGATTCAAAGCTCAAATACCAATTTCCAGTAAAATATTCACAGCACAGAAAATTGCTAAAATGATAAAGTGGAAATGAAAATCAGGAGATGTTGAAAATAATTTTTCATTTAAAGAGAGGCGGGAAGCGAACAATTATTTAAAAACAAAATTCCACAACTTTTTCTAAATAAATCGGATGATTTATTTATGTAATTTTTCAAACTAACGCAGGAATTACAGTTTAACAAGGTTTCCAAACGTCATAGTTTGATAAAAATTAACCAGACTGGTCGATTACTAATGTTCGTGAAACACATCGAAGTGATCGCTGCACAAATATCGATGCCTGTATGAGGGATTGAATCCGCGATCATGCGAATGATGGTCGGGTGTCACGTTGAGCCAAAAATTACAGCGTTTTTAATTGGAATTAAAGCATTATATACTCGTATAAATATTATAGTGTTGTTATCTCCTGCACTTTTCGACACAAAATGACCGATATTACGAGAGCAAATTCCACGTGTGAGCAGCTTTCTGCGGATCAATATTTAAAGCCATTTGTAATGCACAAAGCCACTTCCGCAAGGAAAGCCTTAAAAACCCTGTCTTATGGGTTTCTTTTAGAATGATAAGTGCTGAAATACGAATGCCAGTAGTTTGAAAAACAAAATGATTTTGGTGAAAAGTGGCAACATTATAAAACATATGTCTTAAGTCGCAAGGCGCCATGTTGTTTAATATTTTTATTTGAGTCATCAAAAGTAAACGAACTCAGTGAATTTGTAAACATGGAAAAAATTGGTCACCTTGGTCATGTAATTGAATATTTTCATTTGAAAGGTCTCACTTAGTCCAACCAATATTAAAGTCGAGATAGATTCTACTTTGGGGGCATCTGCTACTTCGTTTACGACTATAAAATATTGGGTAGCAGAGTAAACGAAGCCGTATGAGCTTCCAAAGCGGACACCGTAGTCGTCGACCAATTGAGGTGTCCACACCAGATACGATTAAGAAAATCCACAAAATGGTATTGGATGATCGTCGGCTCAAGTTGCGTGATCTAGCTGAAATGATAGACATTTCCAAAAATGCTTTATATCGTATATTGACAGAAGATGAGAGGACTGTGGCAAAGATGGGTGCCACTCTTGCTTGCAGTAGAACAAAAATAGCGCCGTGAAAATGTTTCAGTAGGATGTTTGCGTCAATTTATAACCACAGATGAGACATATGTCCACCACGTCACATCTGAGGGAAAGAAACAGTCAAAGCAGTGGATTGGAATGGAAGAATCGTGTCCAAAGAAGACGAAGACGCTTCCATCTGCAAATAAGGTCATAGCGTCAGTTTTTTGGGATCTGTTTTCAGTCGATAGAAGACATAAAAGCGAATTTGGAGCGAGAACTGAAACCATTTGCGGAAAATGTGTTTCAAAATTATTCTGATGATTTTACAGGATTATCCACTTAGTGGTTTCAATATCGCCGCTCTGGCAATATCGGTCATCTGAAGTGTAATTTATTTAGTGAAAGGTTTGCATTTACGAATATGGATCGTTTAACAGTCAAAAAACGCGCGAAAATAGTTAAATCACTCGTTAAATAGTTAATAAGCCGTTAGACTTTTTTGTGGGGTTACGTCAAAAACCATCCTTATGCGGAAAATCCCAAACGTTGGAGCATTTGAAAAACGACATTATTCAAGTTATCGCCAAGATACCGCCCGAAATGTAGGAAAAAGTAGTCGAAAACTACCCCAAAAGGACCCACTACTGCAACCAATCCAGAGGCGTTTCTTTAAATGACATTGTAGGTCCTACATAATGGGTCCAAGGTCCAAGCATTATTACGGAATAAAAGTTTCATCGACATCATAGCTGTATGTGTGTTTTATTTAACCGAAACCGAAAAATAGATAACCCAGAATTACCCATTGAGATAAGCGTATTATTTTGGCGTCTGTTTTTTTGGTATGCGCATGAGATTATTTATATTGATTACTTTTGGAAATGAAAAAACCATCAACGGCGAATATTATGCTAACTTATTGCAGCGTTTAGGTGATGAAATTATGGAAAAAGGCGTATTTGGCGAAAAAAAGTGTTGTTTCATCAAATTACGGTTTGAATTGTTTCATCACGCACCTTATTAGCCAGATTTAGCTTCCTCGAACTATTTTCTATTTCCAAACTAGAAACAATGGTAAAAAAATTGCGAACAGTGAAGGGGTGGGGTCTGCGGTCGATGGCTATTTTAAAGAGTTTAACAGTTTTTACTATAAACAGGGCATAGCAGCTACTGAATATCGCTGGAAAAAGAAAATTGAGTTAAAAGGAGATTATGTTGAAAAATAAAGATAATTTTTTCCGACTTTTTTGTGTCATCATCATAACTGTCATCATAACTATCATACTTATGCAACAGCATCTCCGAAATACGGATATATACATAAATATATATATAAATCAAATTATCAATATTATAAACAGCTCAGAATTAATAGAAGCAGACAGCCCAATGCTATAATCATCGCAAAATGCGGAAAAGCGAAATATAAACTAACGATTCACATGAAATTTCTGATATTGCATTTTAGTGACATGTTTTCTGAAAGCTGCTACAGAACTCGTTTAACTGCTATCGACACCCGGTAGCTGTCGCGTTCTGCTCCATTGACACTGACACACAGAATTCATCACAGCCCACCAGCGGAACAGATCGTGTTGAAAGTCTAAATAACATAACAAATCGTGCGATAAGGCGAAACTAAATAAATCAAACAAACTTCTGTTGTCCCCCATCAAATGTTGTTACAGAGTATCACCAGTGTGATGGCAACGTAAAGAAACGATTAATTATTAATCAGAATAATTGGGGGAAAAAACAGAACCAGAAACAGAGAAACACCAAGCCATTGCGGGAGGCGACCGTAGTCGTTGACATTAGATGGTGGTGAGGGATGGAAAGTGCTGCTCGTTTAGCTGTTAATTGGAAGTGAATGCTGGAAAGGGTGCAAACGGCATAGGACAAACGATAGGTTTTCTGTTCACAGACTTTTTGAAAAACCGCAGCTTTAGCAGTTAAAGTGGTCATTAAACTAACCCACTCACAAAATGAGTAACTCACACAAGTCGCTGTTGGAAATGAGAAATGATCGCCTACACACTATCCACTAGAAATAAGTAACGACATGTGCACGCTACCCACGAAGGGTTCATATATTTGCCAAAGTATTTTGCTCTCGAAAACTCCTAGCATTCACTCATCCGCTTGTGTCATAACCTAGGATTCTGTGCCATACAGCAGGCCAGGTAAAACCAAATCTGATACGGTCAGATTTATGTTTGTCGGGAGAGGGCTTTATCATTGCCTAGCCCAAGTCCTCGTAACATCTGTTAACAAGCAATACTCACCTCTTTATATTCATGCGGACATCATTCGTTTTGTTTGCAGCGGAGCCGAGTTAAATGAATTTATTCACCACTCGAAGATTATAGTTGTCAACGTTCACACAGCGTCCCAAGCGAGCGGACTCTTTGTTCGTTGAAACAAAAAACTTTGTTTTGTTCTTCTTTGTCGCCATTTTTGTTAACTCCATCTCAATGCTTGAGCAGACTGCAGCAACAGCTCACACTTTACTGCCAATAATGTCTATGTCGTCTGAACATGCCAGTAACATATGGCTTTTGTTAAAGATGGTACCGGTCGTGTTAATTACAGTTTTCTTCATAATCATCTCCAACAGTATGTTGAAGAGGTCGCATGATGGGCTGCCGCCCCGTCTAAATCTCCGTGGGATGTAAAAAGGCTTACTAAAATTTTCGCCTGCCTTTACTGAAGACTTTGTCTCCGGCGACGTCATCCTACAAAGGCGTACACACATATGGGCTCATATAGTCTTTGCTTTAAAATCGGCGGAAAGGTGAAAAGTGTCGATCTGTTTTTATTGGATCTTCTACAGAATTTGCCGTAGTGCGAATATCTAGTCAGCTGTTAATTTGTCAGATCTAAATTGGGTGAGATAAAGCCGACTTTAGCCATTCTTTCACATATGTACCACACTCGACAGGATCTTATAAGTAACAGGTAAAACGCTGATATTGCGATAATCTGTACTCACACTTAAATCGCCTTTTTTAAACGCAGGACATAGCATGCTCAAACTCTAATCATCGAGCATGCATTCTTCGAGCTAAATCGTATTTAAGAGCTGATGTATGTTGTTTATCAGCTTATCGCTGCAGGCTTTAAACATCTGCCATCAGCGTCTGCAGCTTTGTTATTTTTAAGCCGCAATACTGCTATGCTGATCTCGTTTTGGTTTGGAGTCGGGTAATTTATGCTATCGTCGTCGTATCCGAGACTAAGAGTTTATAAAAATGCTGTCAGCATAATTGCATCACATTCTGCTTGTCTATGACCAGATTTTTGTCGCTGTCCTAACACAAGGGAAGCCCTATTCCATTGAATAAAAAAAAAAATAATAAATTAAATAAATAAATAAATAAATTTAGCAATTTTTTTATTTTAAATAATACAATTCAGCAATTTTTTTTTATTCAAATTACTAAAAAATTGCTCAAACAAAAATGTGCTTAAATCAGAATTCCGCCAAATTTTGAAAAAGAAGAAGTCTAGTGGCAAAAATATCTAAATATTTAGTAATATTTTATTTTTAGCGATTTTTTTAATGTTAAAAATAGCTAAAACAAAAAGAGCTAAACTCAAAATCCGGTAACATCTCAAAATAAAGCGTTAAGTAGTAAAAATATCAAAAAATTTTAGTTATTTTATATCTTTAGAAGTTTTTATTTTAGTTTCTAAAATGTCACTAAAATAAAAAAGTGCCAAACTTAGAATACGCTTTCGAAAAGAAGCTAAAGCCTAAAAAATATCCAAGTTTTTAGCTGTATTATATCGATTTTTATTCTTTTAAGAAATTGGTAAACTGAAAAGGGCTGAAATCAAGTCTCGAACATATCCAAGTTTATAGTTATAGTATATCTTTAAAAAATCACTAAAATAAAAAAGTGACAAAATCAGAACGCGATTTCGAAGAAGAAGAAGAAGTTTAAAAAATATCGTAACTACATCACATGGATAAAATTTAAAGGGTACAATCAAAGGTGTTACGCGACATTACGGGTGCATAAAGACTTGAAAATACTTTATGTGAAAGAAGATAGAGGAACCCCTTCCCTTTTTGTCACTGAAGCAGTTGTTCACAGGCGAAAAAAACAACGCTCAGCGTCCCTTGGCTTCAACTCATGAGGAACCCAAGTTCCTTGCCTTTAAATCATTCCCAATGCATGTAATTACTTGGAAATGTCTTGGCGGGTAACTTCTAATACTAAAGCAAACTCTACCTGCATTTGACACGGATCCCCATCAAGCAATGCCGTCAATTCAGTGCCTTCGAAGATTTTTGGTTTTACTTCACGCGAACGGTCGTCAACATTAAAATCACCGTATTTAAAGCGACGGAACTAATTTCATTACGCTGTTTCACTTAAAGCAGCATCTCCGTAAACGTTTTGAAGCTCTCGATGAGCTTCAGCTGCCGTTTTCTTCGATTGAAAGAAGAAGATCAATACTTTCCGCATACGGCGATTATTTGGCACAAAATCATACATATTCACACAACCAAAACAATATGACGTCACAAGAAAATCACTATTGTGTCGAGGCGGTATGTTTACTATATGCCTAAGCATATAGAACTTACAGCTGGCGCCATCTATTGACAAACAGCGGGAACTTAGTTGTGCACCTAATAAGTAGTAGTAGTAGCAGCAAACTAAAAGGATGGAATAATGAGTTTGTCGAAAATTTGTACTTTTTCTAAATGGTTCAAAATATGTTTTATTATTGATTTCTGGTTCATTGCTGTCACTTTCCGTAGGCCACTCTCTTTCCGACATATGTAAATTAATCACTAGAACTCTATGAATTAGTTTTCTTCGATTGTGAGCTATTTAGCCCTTATGGCCAGATTCCGATTAAATGTTAATATAGCGGACAGTCATAGTCTATTTCAAAAAATCCCCTGTCATTAGCCTGAAGAGCCCTACCTCACGGAGTAGAGAGTTAAGCAACAACGTTCTAGTTAAATTGTAGGCATATTATTTATTAATTTTTCCTGGTAGTTTCTAGTTCTTCTTATTATTACTATTATTAATTTGTAATTTAAATGGTAATCAAATGCAAAGCGTATTCAGTACGGTCAGCGACAAATTCTAGCAATATTTATCTGTTCAGCAAACTTTGCAATTAAGTTGAAAATAATCTCTTTTAAAAATTAACATTCTATAAAATCATTTATATCGGTTATCATATTTAAAATTGTTGTGTAATGATTAGCTGAGGGTTTCTCAAGCAAATCATAGTGCCATGATTTACCTGGGGAACATAGAAGAGGAAAACAAGTAAATGAGAAATTTGAACTCGGGGATGTGAATACAAATGATATCATAAAACACTTTATCACATTTACAAGTTAAATAATGAATAAAAATAATGATTTAGGGTTATGCATTTTTCGTTTTTAAGTAAAGTTAAATAAAACACACATAAAGCTTTCATTTCGATGAAACTTTTATTTCATTACAATGCTTGGACCTTGCCATTATGTACGAAATACTCGTACAATGTCATTTAAATGATCGCCTCTGGATTGGTTGTAGCAGTGGACCCTCTTGCGGCACTTTTCGACTACTTTTTGCACATTTCGGGCGGTACATTTGGGAATTATCCGCGTAAACGCAGTCTATGACGTAGCTCCGCAAAAAAGTCTAACGGCTTCAAAATCGGTTGTGTTGAATCACATTTGAATCACCACTTTTGTAGTAAGTTTTAACTGTTTTTACGCGTTCTTCGATTGTTAAACGATCCATATTCGTAAATATTATACCTTTCAACAAATAAATGACCCTTCAGATGACAGGTATTTAACAGCTGACAGCCTTGCCAGACCGGCGATTTTGAAACCACATAATGGACAAGCCTATATTTCAGACTTGTCTTCAATGCGCTTTATAATCTGTTTAGAACTGATTTAAGACGTTTTGTGACTATTGATCTAATTTCTGTTAGCCATCACCATACATGTATGGTTAGTTCACATATTGTGAATATATACAATTCGAATATATGGAATATTTGTTATTTTTATATTTGCATGATTTTATTGCTGGACTATCCCAAATATATGAGTATTTTAAATATTTCGGAATATTTTAAATGCTGTGGAATATTTTGTGCACATTGATTTCATTAAATATTTATAAATTATGCTAAATATATTCTATGTATTATATTTGGAAAATTTCCCAAAATATTTCCATTCAATCATGACTTTTATTGAAATTTTATTTGAATCATAATTCTATGGCTCTGCACCACAATAGTATTGCTAGTCACCAGCTATGTGCTGAGGCGTTAAACAACTTGATTATGATTATGACTATCAAATTGTTATTAAACAAGTTTGAATGTTTGTTTATTTCGAGTCTGGGAAACACCTCTGGGGAAGGTTGGCACAGCTACTACGGCTACTACGTCAGAAAGTAGCAAATAAATTGTGTTGTTTGTAAGACCAACCGAGATGTCATTAAATATAACTTATGAGAATCACATTGATTCAAAGTTATACTTACTACGAATTTTCTGTTAGTTTTAAACCGGAACTTTGCGGGATTTATTGATAAATATTGATGATGGGAAGTTTCCTACGATTTATTCTAGCAACAATCTCTTTTGGACAATTATTAAATAATTGATCTATTTTTTGCGCAAAATATCATAATTCAGAAATGAAAACATTTTTTAACTCTTATTTGGATTTGTCGTTGATGATATTTTAGTACTGGATAGAAATTCCAAATACACAGTTCCTCAAATATTTCATCGAAAATAAATGTACTGTACATTATACGAAAGAGAAAGTTACACGAAATATGCAATTTCAATATCTCTGGCGAACGGAAGCAAATGATCGCTACCTCTTTTCTGATCATTCAAGAAAATAAATTTGGCTCTGTCGGAAATAGATGTAATTACGATGGAATGGTAGAAATCTGGAACTGTATGGAACTTGCGAATTTTGTCCATAAACAAGATTTACGTAAGATATCTGTATTCCGAAAGGAAACGATCGAAGTGAAGTTAAGATAAAGCCGATTTAAAGTCCTAATTATTGTTGTCTTCATTGGAAGAGTGTAATAAAAGGCACTTTTTACATTGGAAGCTGGCCTAGGAGCCACTTTTTGCATAGAAAATGGCTTGAAAGAAGAT
>JAHXMU010000326.1:11071-75775 GCA_019455685.1 Philornis downsi
AACTACTAAACCTAAAGTATTGCACATTTTATGTTAATCAAACAAATCTGTCGATTAATATTAACAATATGATTTTCGATACAATGCATTGATTTCCGTTTCGTTAATAAAATTTATTCACCTAAATCATTTGAGCTTTTCTCTTAACCGGTAATGCAATATTGTGTGTTGTAGCAACTTAAATAATTTTAATTGCAAGATCGATGTGTACGATTTTGTTTTAATATTCAGTCATTAAAATGCAATTATTATCATCATCATCATCATCTGGCTCCAAAATTACAGCCCTTTTGATGGAATAACCTACCTCTTAATCAATGGCAATTATTCATTTTTTGTTCCTAATTATCATTATTAGTATAATAGAAGGTGTATTATTAAAAGTATAATGTAGTATTAAAAAAATTGGTTAATTTGTAGTCAGTGAATGGAATTAAGAAAGCTTCAACCACCAAATAAGTATACAAATTGTACAATTTGTGGTATCACCTGCAGTTTGTAAATCCCCAATAGAATACGTATTTCATATTCATTGATTTATAATTAATAGTAGAGAGAAAGGCTGTGGGGAAAACTCGAAATTTATGATTTTGAGATATACAGTTTTTTTTTCGAAAAAAATACTATTATGGGAATTGATCATAACTTTCAAATTACGCGGAATTGTGACATCCCACTTACACGACAAAATGTGTTTTAAGGTCAATAACAATGAAATCTTTCCTTTAGTAAAGTTTGGTATTATGCGATTTATTTCCAGAAAAAATACAACTCTGTCTCTCAGGGATAAGTAACGTTTTCAATGTCAAGGAAAAATGATATTTTTGACAAAACCGGAATGAACGGCTAAAAAATAGGTTTCCAGTTAATAACCCGGATTCCCAAATAACTTTTCCCACCTCCCTTACAAATTTTGTAAACGTCATAAAACTGAAGCAATTTCAGAACAAGGAATACCGTATTGGTGGTCTGGCAACTGTTAAATACTTGTCATCTGAACTAGTATTTATTTAGTGAAAGGTTTGCTATTTACGAATATGGGTCGTTTAACAACCGAAGAAAACGCGTAAATATAGTTAAAACTTACTACAAAAGTGGTGATTTAAACGTGGCCTTTTAATTGAACAAAATTTTGTTCCATGAGATTTTGACAAAGACGGCAGTAGGATTCAAACCCGCTCGATAATTTCATTACAAATCGCAGAAGATAACAAGTTATAAACTTTGTTGTATGGTAAAAGTATGTAAAAACAGATAAGATCAGTCAACATTAATTTTACATAATTTAAAAAACAGAATTTATATAAAATAAATTTACTTTTCTTTTACGAAAAAGTCTGTTTATTTCTGTGTTTACAAGAAAAAAAAAAGACTTTTGAGACATTAAGCGTTTTTCAAAAAATCGCTATTATAGGAATTTCCTATAACTTTGGACATATGTTGAATTTTTAAATTGCACTTATACCACAACAACTGTCTCAAGGACATAAAACAACAATAACAAAGTTCAGTTTCATGTTTATATCAATATATATCGATATTAGGTCATTTTTGAAAAATCGATGTTTCAAAAAATTGCTGTACCATGTGAACTACGCCAAATTTTGGAACAAGAATTGGGCACAAATATGCGTGCAAATAAGTACAACAATAATAACTAACAAACTCGATGTTATCCCGATTTCACTTAAATCGTTTTTCCCTTCGTTAATTTATATTTTAAATATATTTTTAAAGTTAAGTATAACTTTGGCACTTTGATGGATACTTTGACCTTTTTGCGATTTTATTTTGGACTGAAATAAAAAAAATAATTAAATTTAAGCACGTACACTGGTCATGAAATGCAAAGGAATTTGCGTTGTTTTTTTTTTAATTTCTGAAAAAGCTTTGAGAAATTTTTATTTTTATTAACACGTTTACGTTTTTTTTTATTAAGAAGGAATTAGAGAATGAGCACAACTTTATGGACAATATTTGCATTATTCTAAAACCTGTTTCAAAAGTTTTATTTTGATAATTTATTGCGGTTAAGAGCATGGAACGAAATATTATTTTTCTTATTTGAGACAAAGTTGATAATCGACATCGTTACTTCGAGTATTTTTCGCGACCTTCACAATTAAAATTACAATTTGTTATTTTTTTTCTTAACAAAGGCCTCTCAACATGCATCACGCGTGAAGGTAATAAATGACTTCAGCCTGGACCAGAGTTACCGTTGTACCATAAAAGTGGCAATTTGCTAGTTTGGGTGATATTATAATTTTTTATAATTTGTGCTATTGCCATTATTTTATGTTTGTGCCACATTTTACACCATCAACAGCTTGCTATAAAACGTTGAGCATACATTCTGTCAAAAGCGTAACGGAAATCGGTCAACAAAACACAAAACATTTATTATTCATTCAAATTTATTGCATCGCCTTTAAGGTCCTTCATCCCTCATCCGAAGTTATACATGGGTTGATTTTTTAAGATTTAAGTTTTTCAGGTTGGCAGCACTGGTTGGAAATGGCGTTCAAACATCATCTGTCAAAGTGAAGAGTGTACGGTATACCCTGCCATTTCATCATGGAAAGACTAACAAACGAGCAATGATTGCAAAACGTCGAAATTTATTATCAAAACTCGTGCTCTGTGAAAAATGTGCATCGTTTGATACGACCATTTTATGGTCGTCATATTCGACCTGCTGAATCAACAATTCGTGCTGTTATCTCCAAATTTCGAACCAAATTTACTTCGTTGGACATAAAACCATCGACTCTACGGTACGCGTAGAGTGCGTACCGAAGAAAATATTGCAGCCGTAGCGATCGTGAAATGTCAATTCGTCGCCGTTCTCAGCGATTGGACATGTGTTACTCAACCACAAGGAATTTTTTTTTTTTGCCCCAATTAGTTGAGTTGAACTTGGTGGACATGTGGTTTCATCAGGATGGGGCAACATGCCACACTGCTCGCGAAGCAATGGATATGTTGAGGGATGAATTTGGTGAGCAGCTTATTCCTCGATTTGGCCATGTGAGTTGACCCCCAAGATCTTGCGATTTAACGCCTCTTGATTATTTCTTGTGGGGTTATGTCAAGTCGTTAGTCTATGTGGACAAGCCGAATACTATTGAAGCCTTACAGGATAACATAACACGCGTTATTCGTGGGATACAGGCCGAAATGCTCAAAAAAGTGACGAACAATTGAACCTTCCGAATGGACATTTTGAGACGGAGTCGCGGACAACATTTACATGAAATTATCTTGAAAAATTAAATGGCAAAGACCAATTTATCGATTACGATAAAAAATTTTTATATATGATGCAAATTTGAGCGTTTTATTCGATTTAAAAAAAAAAACTACCATTAAAAAAGCACCCTATATTTGTGTCAATGAATAATTCAATCTTCAATATCACAGCAAATTCTTCTGTATTAAACGAACGGGTACCTCGAGACAGTAATTTCAGTTTTGAAAAGAGAAAAAAACACAGCTGGAACCATATCAGCTGAGAAGATTGTTGGTTGTTCGATTATACGAGTATTTGTTGAGTTTTTGGCTAGAAACTCGATCATAATAATAGACTTGTGAAGTGATGTATTATCATGGTGCAAAATCCATGCGCTTTCTTTCCACAAATACTGCAGTTACGGCACATTTGTTCTCTTCAACACCACACATAGCGCCCAGATAATATTTTTATATACCTTTCGACTTGCAGGAAAGAATTCCAATAACGCTATAATCAAAGGAAACAGTCAACATTATCTTAACTTTTAATCAAATTTTACGGGTTTTTTTCATTTCAACTCAGTTGGAAGGTTGGGTCGAATCAATTGGTAGACGCCAAACCGAAGATTATTATTTGTTCACATTGGTAGCCTTATCCTGGTGCAAAATCTATGAGTTTTCTTTCCGCAACTCTGGTAAGAATTTCGAGTGCTCAAAGCCGCGATCATCAGATAAAACCCGCAACATCACCTTGGCATTTAATCTAATTTGACATCGGTTTCGGCTCAGATGGACGCTTTCATTCCGAAACTTGCTGACTGGTTAGCATGACAAACTTATAAATCTATGACTGAACCCCAGTTGTAATGCGTTGTATGAATGTGGTGTCGAAATTGGCTCGATCTAGTACGATCTTGAAGTTTTTCGTAAATAGTAAAGCGGTAATGCTTTAATAGCCATCAATTATATAATGTGGTGTACATTGATTCGTGAGAGACAAAAAATTAGGCGCAGCTGTCAGTTTTAAACTTAAGTGATCATTTTCAGTAATCATTTCCTTCACTCTATCGGTGTTAAGTTCAGTTCAAGAAGATGATGTCCGACTGGAGCGGGATGAATCTTTCATTGCATATCGATCGCTTCTGAATACATTGTACCGATTTATCGTAATTCTCCCGCCGTATTTTCAGTAATTCGTCACATAAAATTCCATTTCCAATACAAATTTTGAGACATATTCCTGTTTCCATACTTTTGTGGAACCGCAAAACTCACTGGAGATGATTTAACAAATCGGGCACTGTATACGAAGTAAATTATAGATTGCGCTTGAACTTTGCGCCAATATAGAAGACAGTCATGCACATTTAACTCCAAAAATGATGTTGAAGGCGTACCCGATTGCGGTCGCAAGTCTTCACTAAATTTGTCAAAACCTGGCATAGCGTAATATTTTGCCAGATCGTAGCCGAGGAGTATAAATTGACCGAATTTTGTAAATTCAGTTTTTCTTCCATAACTCCACCTTTGTAGATTGAAGTAACTTAAAATTTTGTTTTTTGCATTTATTTATAATGCTTGACAGAATCTGAAAATATTGAGGGACTAACCACGCCCCTTCTGGTACCTCCCACAGAAATGGCCCATTTAGCTTATACCCATATATGCTTATATGCATATCTCTAACACAGCCGCATTAAGTGTAAACAAATTTAGTGCATGCTTAGTACATGCTTGACAGAATTTGAAAATATTGATCGACTAACCACGCCTCTTGTGGTACCTCCCACACGAATGACCCATTTAGACCATATATTCTTATATTCATATCTCTTACACAGCTGCACTAAATGTAGACAAATTTAGTACACGCTTAGCTTTCGCTAAAGTAAGGTCTCACAATGTAAATGGATAGCATTGCCACACTTTTGTGGTACCTGGGATGCAAATTATTCGATTTTCCGAAATTCCACCTATCATCTGCAATTTATAATCAATGGGCTGCAGTAGTCCAAGGTTCTTGTTAAATGTATTGAATTAAAATTCTCTGTAATCCCTGAAAAAAAAATTACCAAATAACCAAGTCCCTTCTGGTGCTTTTCTCACAAATTACCGATTTAAAGCACATATATTTATTTTCCGTATTGAGTCAAAACACTATGCATTTCGTGAAGTAAGTTCTGCAAATAAAAACGGAGAGTATTACCATACTCTCCTATAGAAATTTACACGTTTTATCGGAATTTAAATTTTCCTAATTCGTGAATTTTTGGCAATTATATTCGAAACATTTTAAAAAATCAAGCGGATAATCATGTCCTCTCTAATAATTCCTATACAAATCAATATAATTTCACCCACATATTCTTGGATTCATATCTTTCAGTAAATTGCACTAAATTAGTGTAATTTACCAAGGCACCAGGCATTTAGCAAACTTGTTTTTGCGACTGAAAATCACAGAGTATGTCCATTCCATATCTTGGGGAAAATTGAGAGATTAGCTGTTCACCAAATTCATCCCTCAACATATCCATTGTTTCACGAGCAGTGTGGCATGTTGCACCGTCCTGATAAATCTACAAGCCAACCAAGATCAATTCAGCTTATTGGGGCAAAAAAAAAAAAATTGCGTATCATGGCATGATATCGTTCGCCGTTGACGGTAACGTTACTTCCACAGTCATATTTGAAGGAAAATGGACCGATGATGCCACCAGTCCATAAACCACACCTGACTGTCGTTTTTTCGGGATGCATTGGTAATTCATGTATGGCATGTGGCATCACTCCAGATACGACGGTTTTGCTTGTTTACGTATCCGTTCAGCAAGAAATGAGCCTCACCGCAGAACACAATTTTTCGATAAAACAGCGAATTTTCATTGAGCTTTTGTAAAGCCCATTTACCAAAAATTAGACGTTGTGGTAGGTCATTCGTCATTCCATGATGAAATGGCAGAGTATACTGTACACTTTTCACTTTGACAGATGACGTTTGGATGCCATTACCAACCAGTGCTGCCAACCTGAAAAACTCAAATCTTAAAAAATCACCCTATATTATCCGCTTTTGTTTAGATTTGTTTTTATACATATGTATATACATCGGTGATATTCGGATGCTTATTTTAAAAGTATGTATTCGAAGACATTCGAATACGCATAATTTCATGCAAAGGCTCTAGTAAACGCCTGGCAGATGCTTCTCGTCGAAAAATAGTGTGTGAAATCATACGGTGTGCGCTCTCCGATGTGTTTTTTTTTTAAGTTGTGGACCTGCCCCCGTATTAAGGATGCATGTTATTCATTAATGAGTAATTTTCTTAAAGATAACGCGAAAATATCCGGAATGTCTTCCTACTACGTTGTATGATTACTTATGTTATCCAACAATTCCGTAACTTAATTTTCTGAATTTCTTCCTACTGCATCGTATGATTTCTTATGTTATCCAACTATTCCGCAACCTAATTTTCTGAATTTCTTCCTACTGAATCGTATGATTACTTATGTTATCCAACTATTCCGTAATCTAATTTTCTGAATTTCTTCCTACATTGGCAACACACGAATCAAATAATGTGAGCCTTATCACCCTTTGGCCGAAGGCCATCACACGGTTAATGTTAAAAATTCTCACCTTGATATTGTGGTCTACATTTGACCGACGGCGGGCGGATTTTTCACTGACCATGATGAGAGCTCAATGTATTTTCACATATCCCACAGTTGCCGCTATGTGAAATTTCACTTTCTGTTACTTGCGATTGTTTACGATTTCGTCATTTACCCCTCCCCTCTCTTCTCCTCATCCCATTAGGAATTAGATTACAATTTGAAAATGTGCGTCGCACTCGCACACCATACATACATATATAATGTTTGTTTTTTTCGCATTGTTAACATTAAAAAATTCGTTTTCTTCCATTTCAGTGCGCGAGAATTCACATTAATTTTATAGTCATTCTGGCTGTTGGCGCTGTCCATGTGTTGTAATGAAGTGCTTTAATGCAGCGAACACGTTTCAAATCAGCAAAAGGTGAATACAGCCGTTAAAAGAAAAACAAAACAACTTTGCATACTAAAAGCAACGCGAGACAGTCGCGGGACAGTTTCATATGCGAATGCACTAAACGTTACGGGTAAAACAGAAAAATCGTTTAAAACTCTCGTAACAAAAAGAACAAAACAAGAAACAACAGTAATAAACTACCACATACATACATACATACATGTTACTTAAGTGTGCAGTACGCAGAACCAGAACGAGAACCAGCAGGATATAAACACACAGTTTACGACAAACTTTATCTGTAATTCTTAAAACCGCCAACAAACACATCGCCGTTTTAAAGCATCACCACATCGGAGATACAGTGCAAGAGAGCTTGAGAGAGCACATAGGGGACAACATTGTAAGTTAAGTTTGTTAATTTGAAGGGACCGTGACGCACAAAAGCTGCATCGCCATGGAACTGTCATCATCAACTTTAGTGAAAAAGACGAAAGATGTGGAATTTCAAGATGTCTACTACACTGTCAAGCAAAAGAAATACTTTGGTAAGTAAAAACACATGAAAAAATTGTATTCCGTTTGTAGGTATGAAACAAATAGATATGAGTAAATTTAGACAGGTGAAAGATTGGACTGGCGCAAATTGGGACTGTAGTCTAACAAGCAGAAATCCTATTTGTTTATGAGCATCTAATAATCACCGCAAGCGACTCATATGGGAATCTTATTATCAACTCCTCATAAGTTAGAACTAAAGTCTCATACTTATGAGTAACAGAAGTGAGAAAAGAGCTAGCTCTATCACTCACCGCTCATTAGTCGTGAGTGACAGCCTCTACTCATAAGCCTTCAGTGAGAAATTGGAAAAGCCGCTTATTTATCATTTATATGAAGTGGACGACATTTTCGGTAGTTTTTTTAAACTTTTTTTTTTTTTAACTAAGGGCACAAAAAAAATCAAAAAATTTCCATATTTCGGTTTCCTATTGTGAAAATAACATTCTTTTTGAGGGAATCCTAAAAGTTTGTACAAAAAATGTTTCGAAAAATCTACAAAATATACTATTCAAGCAACAATAAAAAAAAAAAACAAAAAAAAAAAAAAAAAAAAAAAAAAAATCGTCAAAATAAACAAATTTGGATTAGGTAAGGATTTAGTTAAGTTTGTTACAAAAATTTTGTTTAATACAAGTGTTAAATGGATCATATACTGAACATTTTTCAGCAACGTAACGCATATTTTAAAATAACATTTCAATATAAAGCGACTTGCTCTTGTCATTTCCGTATGGAAAATTTAGTGTTCAACCAACATCTTCAAAAGAAAAGTAGCTTATTGCTTAATTTGTTTCACAAGAATTTGTATTCAACTAACTTAATTCGGAACGTTTGGGTATATTACTTTTACATGTACAGGATTATCCGTTTAGTGCTTTCAAAACCGCCGATCTGGCAAGGCTATCAGCTGGTAAATACCTGCCATCTGAAGTGTTATTTATTTAATGATAGGTTTGCCATTTACGAATATGGATCGTTTAACAACCGAAGAACGCGTAGAAATAGTTAACACCTACTACAAAAGTGGTGATTAAAACGTAGGCATTTTCGGTACATTGCGAGTGATTATGGTCGTCATAATCGAACCCCTTGTTTGTACAAGGAAGTGGCAAGATTATAAGGAAACTTAAAGAGATTGGGAGTGTTACAGATGTGGTCTGGCCTGTGTATCATCGCAATGTACGCACTGCCGAAAATATTGCTTCTGTAAATGAAAGTGTGGCGGATAAACTGAATTGCAATTATGACTGCACGATAACCAACTTTTTGAACTGAAATTGAAGATTGTGAACTGGACGGTATGTGGTTTCAACAATACGGTGTCACGAGCCACACGACCGATTTTGACTTTATAGCATGAGAAGTTTACAGAAAGCGTAAATTCACGTTTTGTAAATTGGTCGAAACTGCCTCAAGAGGGTCAACTGCTGCAACCAATCTAGAGACGATCATTTAAATGGTATTGTATGTTATACATAATGGCAAAGCCAAAGCATTCTATTGAAATAAAAGCTTCATCGAAATCATAGCTTGTTTTATTTAACTTTACTTTTGAAAGCGAAAAATTTATAACCCGGCATAATTTTAAAAGAAGAGTAAATTGCAGTGAATTTTTTGCAATAACGGCTGAATTCCGCTAATCTCTTTACTAAAAATTTAAATCAAGGAACTTACTGAAAACTTATGTCAGAATCAGAATTAGCAAATTTTGTCATTGACGTTACATCGCAAATCATTGTAAGATAAATGGAACAGCTGTAAAGTTGATAAATCCCGCCAAAAGTGTTAGCAACTCGGAAAACAAATGTGGCAATACTGTTATATCGTTAACACGTTTGAGTGACTTTTAAATAAAGCCCGTTAAATTCTCCATTAAAAAAAGCAATAATAAGTTAACATCGCTTGACTACCACTCCTCCATCTGCGTATGTGGTTACGTTTAGCTAAGTTTTGCGTCGTGCATTGCAAGCAGCATTTTTACACAAGATTTTATTTATAATTTTGTAATATTTTCTCTCTTACAATATGTTCCCATAGTTATGATGGAGCTATAGAAAAACAAGTTTATAATTTTCCATTTTTCGGCATGAGCTACAAAATATAACTCTTAAATTTAATGGTTTAAACAAAGTGGTTCATGGCTAGAGTGATGCAGTAAATACTCCACTTGACAAAGAAAAATTAACCCCAAAAACGCAATCTTATGATTAGCGACTTTGAGCGTCTATAGCCATGTTTAAAAGAACGTTATAGCCTTTAGCGTAGAGTTAAATGGTTGCGAAAAGGAAACTAGTTTTTCTAAATTGTTGGCCAAATTGTATTACAACATTTATGACATTCGTCGCATAGCAATAATGTGACCATTATCAAATCCAAATGCTTCAAAATACAAACATTTAGACAACAATTCAAGTTTAATACTAACAATAAAGCCAAAATTACTCATATTTCACATAAACAATCATAATGATTAAGTATCTTGAGGGCAACGGTCATAGATCTTACAGCCTGTCTATGGATTTGAGGTATTTTTTACAAATTTTGTTCAACCATAAAAACGGAAATGCTTGAATGCTTAATTGCCTCCACGCAAAAGTGCAATTTGACACTTCAGTAAAAATGACAACAGCATATTCGACGCTCAAAACGTGTAACCTTTTCAGCCACCGCTGAATCATGCGAAATACACACCATCAATGTTTTTGCGTACATTCGCCGCAATTAGTTTAATTGAATTGTAGCGTAAAATTAATGATCAAACGACATGCAGAGATGTACGCAAAAGCACAAAGACAGATGGGACTGTTTAAAAAACAGCTCTCAGTAGGTGTTTCCGCAAGAAAAGTGTAATTCAGCTAACTTTTTTGTGAATAAAACTACATAAATCTAAGCTTTTCAAAACTACAACACAATTTTGCTTTTATTTCATGCAGAAAAACTGAATTCAACTAACTTTGGTATGTTAAAATTCAGCTTGGAAACAACTTTCGCAAAGATTACATTCTCACAATACTGCTGTCGACGATTTTGAATTTAGCTAACATTCACATAAGTTCATAAATAAATATTTGATTTATATGGAAAGGCGAGCCTAAAGGCATGCTGTTCGCCAGTTTTTCTACTTGATAGAAATATTGAAATCAGCAGAATCTCTAAAAAAACAGCTCTTACTTATACAGGGTGGGCCATAAGGGTGTTGGCGGTTTAAATATTCAATTAAAAAAAAACTACGAAACATAAAAAAAATATATTTGTATTTTTAAAAAGTAGAAGCATGGGAATTTTTAAGACTTAAAAATAATGTTGTCCAAATGGCTTCCCTCGGCTGCTTGACACTCTTGGAACCGAAGTCGCAAATTTTGGAAAACTCGTTGAAAAGTTGTTCTCGGTATTTTGTTACTTTCCTGAATAATGTTCCTCTTCAACTGCTCTAAATTGGTCGGATTATTCTCGTAGACTACCGATTTGAGGTAGCCCCATAGAAAATAATCGCATGGAGAGAGATCGGGGCTACGTGGGGGCCATTCAATATCCCCCCTTTTCGAAATGAGTTTTCCAGAAAAAACATTTTTCAGCAGCTCTATGGATACCCTAGCCGTATGACATGTGGCCCCATCCTGTTGAAACCACATCCTTATGGCCCACCCTGTATAATAGTTGTTAAATAAACCCTCTATTCAGCTAGCTTTGATGTCACGCAATCAAATTGATTGCATAAAATTTTTTCAGAAATTTTACATTCCTACAATATTGCTGTAGATGACTTTTAGTTTAGGTAATCTTGATGAATAATTATTTGAGTGACATTTGTAAATATGTTTAAAAGCATAATGTTAGCCAGTTTTTCCTAGATAATAGAAATATTGAATTCAGCAAATTTTTTAAAAAAAATACTCTCCGTAAAAATTGTCTTTTTTTAACATAATTCAGCTAATTATGTTCAAAACATAAGCTATGTTTACTATGCTTTTTAAAACATTAGTTAAGCTAATTATGTTAAACTGTATTCAGCTAATTTTTCGATTATTATAAGATAATTTTGCTCACGTTCGCTTACAGGGAACCTGAATTTAACTAATTTTGGTTGCCTATAATCGGTTTATGTACAAATTTTTCGTAAAGATTATGTTTTCAGAATATTACTTTAGATGAGCTCGAATTTTGCTTACATTCGTTTAAATCCGTGGCAAAATGTCTGACTAAAATGTAAAAACATGTGCAAAAGCACAATGTTAGCCATTTTTTTTAACGATGTAGAAATAGAAAACCTCCTCAAACAGTAGACATCACACGAAAAATGTAGCTTAGCACTTGTTTGTAATAACATGTTAGCTGAATTTATATTTTTATTTGAGAAAATTATAAGAATTGCTATTTTTATGATAGAAAGTTTGCTGAATTCAAATTGTTTGTAAAGCGGAACTCAATTTTCCTCATACAAAAATCTGTCTAAAGTTTTCTAAAATATTTTCTTAAGTTTGTATTGGAATTGAAGTTGGCTGAATAAACTATTCGAAATATGTAGAATTTATAAGCAAGTTACATAAAGGTTACTTTTCCCATAGACAAATTAAAGTAAGAGTAAACTTGTCACTGAAGATTTTCTAAAGAGCAAGTATTCAATAAGTTCATATTTTATTCTGATACGAAATATATTTTCCTTCCTTAATGGTGAATCCAAATTTTTCGCATAGTTCTTAGCTGGGATCAAGTTTGTCGAAATTAAATTTTTCCTCTCAAAATGTTTTCAAGGGCGATTTTCATATAGTAAAATTAACTAAAATAAAAGTTTGATAGATAAAATTGGTAGCAAATTGTGGTATTCACATTTTTTATAGGATTATTTACGACGTTGGCTGAATTCATATTTCCCGCAAAGAAGTTAGCTGATTGTTCGAAGACTTTATCGTTAGATTTTCATGCCAAAAATCAGCTTTTGTTGAATCAATATAAATTATTTTTACATTACTAATATATTTGGTTATTTTTTATATTATTTGATATAAAAGAAAGTGGCCCAGAAAGAATTTTCAGGAAAATAAGTTTTTGGTTGAATTCAAATTTACTTTTAGAAAAGTAGTACTAAAGGTATTTAAGATAGTAAACTCAACTATAATTCATAATTCGTAGTCATATAAATGCGTTCTATATATTTTTTCCAACGGTGATCACATCGAAGTGCCTGATGAACACTTTTAATCACTAAGCAATCAACAAGCGTAGTAACAACTTCCCAAACAAAAGTTCTTAATTGCCGGTTAGTAGAGAGCCTAAAAATGAAATGCATAATGAATTTAAGAAGCAGTCCCAAATCCAATTTAAGGGATTCAGTGGAATGTGTTTTTTATTTATACTTTATATTTTATTTTATACTTTCACACGAAGGAATGAATTGATCAATAAAACACAAAATATTTACTGTTAATTCAAATTCATTATATTGCCTTCCGAAATAATACACTAATGTCAAACAAATAAATCAATCATCGAAACATTTTTCGAACGCATTTTTCGAAAATGGCTGAAATTCTCGCCCCAAATTTTGTTTTATGTCTTCTATCGACACAATACGGGTGCCTCAAACTGGTATTTTGGCCTATATCAGGTAATTACGATAGGTAATACTGCTTAAGTTTTTGGTCAGAAATTCGTTCACATTGAAAGCCTTACGATATGGTATATTGTCATAGTGCAAAATCCAGGAGTTCTCTTTCTCCAAATCTACACTTTTTTTGATGAATTTGCTCCCTCAAATGCCGCATAACGCCCAGATAATATTCTTTATTTACAGTGAGATCTTCTAACAAAAATTTCGAGTGCACAACACCGCGATAATCAAAGAAAACCGTCAAAATTATCTTAATTTTTGATTGCCTCTGGCGAGGTTTCTTCGACCTTGGTCAACAGTCAAAATTACCTAAAATGTTGATCGACTTTAACTAGGTTTCTTTGAACTTGGCTCAGTTGGAAGTCGACCTTCCGATGCTTCTTGTCAGATTTACATATCGAACTTGTAAAGTGTTTTATAAACGGTGAGCAATTAAGTTTTTGAAGAAAATTCAAGCCTTTCGGAGCTAACCAAACAAACGTTTAAAATGGCACGAACTGTTTCATAAGGCGCACAAAATTCAGCGGGTATCTCTTGTAAACTTAAATGACAAGTTGCAGCGACCATTTCCTTCACTTTATCGATATTAACTTCAGTTCAAGATCTTGATAGCCGGCCAGAGCGAGTCAAATTCTCTGCGGCATGTCGACCGCTTTTGAACACACTGTACCAATCATGTGCACTTGTTTTTGATAACGTCTATTTACAAATAAGACTTCTGCAACATTTTCAGGGATGTGGTAGACAAAATTCCATTTGTTTGTTTTTTAAACTTTTCTCTATTATAAAAATCACAAAAAACACCTGAGGTGAAGTGACAAAATTGAGCGCTGTAAACAAACAAAATGATAGATCGCACTCAAACTCCGCATCAGTGTAGAGGACAGTTGTGCCAACTTAGCGATAACAACAATTTTTATATTCCCTTTGAAGTGGATCATTTAAATGATCAATTCCGGATACTTTTTTGGCAGTATGTACACTTTGTATAGACATTTTTGCTTAAACATATTTTAATATACCTATAATGTCATGATAGCAGGATTTATATTTTCTACAAGAAAAGTTAACTTATTAAAAAAATCTAGTGATTTATATTTTTCCTGAAGAATAGTCGGTCAAATATTATTTTTTATTTTAGAAATTTCTTTAAGAAGTTAATAACCCCATCAACTTTGTTAGCAGACATTTAATTAAAATTTTTCTGTTCTGTTATTTGTTCTACAATCGCTAAAATTACCTTAACAATTTCTAGGTTTATAAATGATAATAATTAACTACATATAACGTGATTGAATAATGTTCTACTGCTTGTCTGGTAACTGTCTAGTAGAATACGAACATGTTAGGAGAGGTCAGTTCACTCGGAGACTTATCAGAATGTGTGTAAACAATTAACATTTTTTTGTTGCTATTTTTTCTTCTTCTTATTATGTTGATTCACAAGCTTAATGTTTAAAGCTGATAGTGGAAAAAATAAAAATCAACTAGCTCATTAATCCAGACGTACGTCAGATGTCAGGCGTGTTCAACATTTAAATCAGTTACATCAGTTACACCGATCGTCGTGTCAGCGTTAAAATGTTTTTATTAATTGCATGCACATATTTTCTGTTCTGAATAGATTAATTTCCCGGAATGACAAATGTTGAATTGTGACATGTGCTGACATGCATGACGTTTGCGCGTATTATTGCCAAGTGACAGTTGTAATGCGCAAAAGGAAATAAAAAAGTTAATTAAGAAATATCGTAAATATTTACATGTTTATAAGATTTATATGTATATCATGGTGAAACATTAATATAGGATGTTTTTATGTAGACAGAGTGTATCAAGAAAATATAGAAAATGGTTTCGAATTAATTAATTGATTTCTAAATACGATACGCTTATGCGTAGTATTGACCTAAAATGGAATTATGCCAATCGATTATTCAGTCAATTTATAACGTAAAATTAAGGCCAACCTCTAATCATTACCTCGTAATCTAACATGCTAGAATTTTATATGCAAAATTTTATTTGAAAGAACAGAACAAAGGAATATTGAAATGAATGCAATTAATATTCTAACATTCTGACAGTATTTTTTTAATAGCTCATTATCTAGACAACTTTCAAGCAAGAAATGGTGATTATTGATGTTGATGTTGTCCAAGCGTTTTTTTTTTTATTTGTCAATAATTTAATTCAATAAACTAATATAATCCCATTTGCCATTGCCAAAACAAGTCTTGAATAATGCATTAAAACATCTTTTGCTTTGTTTTTGGCAGAACATTTGTCATTCACTGGAGTAGAATTAGGCCCAGAAGTTTTATACAAGTATTTTCCAATTGGCCAGTATTTCAAGTTTGTTAGAGCCAAACCTTGACAGATTCTTTCAGGTTTGGTGATAGTTTCACCTTTTGTTGGTTGTTATTTCACTAACAAGTTTGACTGGGGAATTTTTAATTGTATTTATTTTTCTAGATTATTTCATTTAAATTGGGGTTATTTGACTTTGTCATAATTAGATTTTTTTAAATTGATTTTAGTCCTTAAGCCGGTTCAATAACAAGTAATTGCTAATACGTCTGCATTTGGCTAAAAAGAAAGTGTTGTTTCATCAATACAATGTTCCAGTTCACACATCCACCTTTGCGACACGATTCCCCCATTCCAGTCCACTCCTTTGACTGTTCTTTTGCTCAGGTGTGAAGTGATGGACCCATGTCTTATCCATATAAATCGTTCCAATTTTAGTATATGTTCTGCCGAAGCAAAAATCGATTCGAAAATTTGGTTCATTGCGGTGAAACATCTCCAAACTCCAAACACTCTACTGAAACATTTTTACAACGCTGTTTTTGCTTATTGAGAGCAAACGCGGCACCCATCTTATGCACAGCTCCCTCAACTTCAAATCTTTGGTCAGTATACGATGTAAGGCACTTTTTGAAATGCCTGTCATTTTAGCTAGCTCACGCACATTCAACCGGCAATCATCCAACACCATCTTGTGAATTTTCTTAACCGTGTCTGGCATGAACACGGCCTCATTCAAACTCTGTTACCCAATATTTTACAGTCGTAAACGAAGGAGCAGACTCCTCCAGAGTAGAATCTAGCTCGGTTTTACTATTGGTTGCACTGAACCTTTCAAATGAAAGTATTGAATTACATAACGTTGACCATGTTTTCCACGGTAACAAATTAATACAAATACTAAACAACATGGCGCCTTGAAATTTAAAACACATGCTTTACAAGGTTGCCTCTTTTCACTAAAATATTTTTTATCAAACTACTGACACTATCTATACGTTGCGTCAGCTAGGTTTGGGACCAGCTCGTACGTCTCTCTAATAGAAAATTTAATTTTTTGTTGTCACAAAAACGCATTTGAGTTTTTCTCACAAATTATTGAAACAAACAAACAAAAAAAATGCATTACAAACAATATGATAAACAGTTAATCAAATAAGCCTATTTGACTGTTAATTTAAAATTCAAAATAGTTGTTTTTTTATTTTATTTTATTGATTTTATTGACTAATTAGTTTACGAGACTTGTGACTAGCAGAGAAACCCCATAGTAGTTTACGCCCATCAGTTCAACGAACTTGTGGCATTTATAAACTATTCACAACTTGTACGTGTTTTTTTGTTTTACACAGATCTACCCAGTAAATGTACTACAGACATATGTATAAGCAAGCATCACATACCTCCGGTCATCTTCCGTCTCCTCCTCTTTTTCTGTTCCTCTCGATTTTGTTTATAAATGTGTCAGTCACGCTATGATTTCAGTCTTCATTATTTGGACATGTTCCAGTTACATGCGCTCGCGCCCCCTTTTCATATTTGGGGTAAACAATTTTGATCTTGTGCAGTTGTTTTTACCTTTGAACACAAATTTCAATGTTTGTTTACCATTTTGCTGAAAGTGCACCATGACGAGAATATTGTTGTTCCTACTGCCGCCGCTGAGTTGTTTTATGCCGGCTTTTTATTTGTGTATTTAGCGCCAAAAGCAATGGCCTGGCCAGTGCCTGAATACAACTGTGGCGAAGACGGCCAGGGAATAGGCTGAAAAACTGTTAACTGTTAACAAACTGTTAATGGCTGAGTAGCAATAAAGTTAGTCTATTTCAACTAACGTAATTTGGCTTTAATGCTATTTTTTTGCTAGCAGCTAGCTATCTTTGTATGGGCATTTTATTTGCTTAACTAAACGTGGATATTGTTTTTCCACGAGGAAAATGTTGCTGAAATATTGTTTCCTCAAGAAAAACTATCAATGTTGACAATTTCTTTGTGTTAGTTTCCCTCATTGAAATATGAAAAACGTTGGTTTTTAGTTTTAACCATAAAGTCTTTGGTATTGTAGTTGCAAAATTGTGAAATTGTATTACTTTGTACCGGGTTATCCATTTTTCGGTTTCAAAAGTAAAGTTAAATAAAACACACATAATGCTTGAACCTTGCCAGTATGTACGAAAAACAATTCCATTTAAATGATCGCCTATGGATTGGTTGCAGATGTGGATCCTTCTGAATTACTTTTCGACTGCTTTTGCGCACATTTCGGGCGGTATCTCGGCGATAACTTGGTGAATATTGGTTTTCAAATGCTCCAACGTTTTGGGATTGTGCGCGTAAATACGATATTTGACGTAGCCCCACAAGAAAAGGTTAACGGCGTCAACTGGCATGATCTGGCCAATTGGTATCGCCAAAACGTAAAATTATGCTTTCTGAAAACTTCTCATGCAATAAAGCCAATATCGGTCGTGTTGTGGTGCTCGTGGCAACGTCTTGTTGTTTTCGTCCAGTTAATAATATTCAATTGCAGGCCAAAAAAAGTTAGTTATTATATGAATCGAAATTCCAATTATCCGGCACACTTTCACTAACAGAAGCGATATTTTCGGTCGTGCGTCCATTGCAATGATGCACAGGCCTGACTGCCTGTTCTTTTAAAATTTCTTTATAATCTTAGCAATTCCTTTCACAGTACGTCGATTATGACGACCATAATCAACCCGCAACGCACGAAAAGTGCCCACTCACCACTTTTGTAGTAAGTTGTAACTATTTTTACGCGTTCTTCGGTTGTTAAGCAAACCATATTCGTAAATGGCAAACCTTTCACTAAATAAATGACACTTCAGATGACGGACGACGGTTTTGGAACCACTTAATGGATAACCTAGTATAAGGTGTCCCAACAAGAACGCAAGATTTAAATGACTGATGTAGCCATTGAATTGTTTTTCTGGCAGTATGTCATGTGGCGCCGTTTTGTTGAAACCACATGCCCTCCTGGTCGAAGGCGCGTTGTTGTCTTTACATCACTAACAGAGTCAGTTTTGACAAATTTATCTATTAATCTCTTTACAATTGACTATTTTGGAGCGTTATTATGACCCCAAATTGATGGCAATTTGCGAACTGTAGCCGCAAAACTTTCACCATTTTGTGTGAAACAATTTCACAATGAGAATGCGTTGTTCATTCGTGTAGCGCTCCATTTTCACTAACCTCGTACCTCCTACTAGCAAAAAATAACCATTGTTCAAATGTCAAACAATGACACTTCAAATGGCGCCAAATTTAAATTTTGCGTTCTTGTTTGGACACCCTTTATTAACATTTATTAATGACATAAAGCTGATAATAAAAAGTTTGAAAAATCTTATTGAAACGAAACTTAATAGGTATAATTAGCAGCTTACGAAATTTTCATCACGAAAAACAGCGCTGAGTGGTGAAAGAATGTAGCTTCAAGTTTACAGCCATTTTTTTAATATGGATTGGCGCTTCTCATCTCGTTCTCTATGGATATATCCACCAGCTCCTTATTCTAAAGAAGCATAAAGATTCAATTCATATTCATTGAGCTCTATAGAAGATTTTCAGTAGAAGGTGATTGAATACTTTCATATTTTCCACTCACAGAGAACATGCTACCTAATCTTGTTTTTTTTTTTTGGAGGGCAAGATGGAAGGTACTTTTTTGGGCTTCCAATCTTAAAGCCCTATACTTCTATTTTTTTTATTTAGACATTTAGCAGATCTTCCTTCGAAAAACTATTTGCAAAAAGGTTAACAAATCTCCATCTATCTTTCTTAAAAAAGACATCCATTTAGGAATTTTACACTCAATTTGTTTTAATTCCTCTCTTTAAAGAGACATTTTGCAGGTTAGCATTAAAAAGACATCCTGCTCTTAAAAATATAATACGTGGACATGTTTTTTTTTTTCTTTAAAATCCCTTATTTTTATCTAACAGCTATCCTTTTACTTTTTATGGAGACGTTCTATCCAGCCTTCGTACCCAAGTTTAAGTAATACGATATCCATTCAGGTTTGCCTTTCTAAAAAAGGATTCTAACAAAGCTGTTCGGATGGCAGGGTGGTTGGATTTTATATACATATATTTGCAAGAATTCTTGTTTCATTCTAAAATATTCGATATGCTTTATTACTTTACGTTGAAGTTATTCTTTTTTCTTTTCATAGAAATCATCCTATCACAAATTGTTGTTTACTATTATATTCTTTAAGGTAGCACGTTGAAGAACTCCCTTTGTAAAGCATTGTGGAAGGATTTTGTGTACTTACATCTTCTGTTTTTAAAGAAATCACCTGCGATACCAAAACTGTATCCGGTTCTTATTCTTTACGGTAGCCTTCCGCAGCTATTCCTATTCCACTGTGGAATGATTTTGAGTACATCTAATTTACCTCCTTATAGGAAGCAAGCAAAGCTCAATTTACCGTCTATTTAGGCGATCAAATGGAACTCTGCTGGCTAAACTCAACCTATATTTATGCTTTGGATTCAAACGCATCAACCATAATGCGAACTAGTTCATCTGTTTACCAAAGTCCGCAATATGTTCAGGATTTGCCACTTTATGTAGGAATTCGTACAACATAGTTCTCGGTCCGTATTCTCATAAAATCTAATTGTGGCAAGAACTAAAGTTACAGGACCGATATTGGCTTAGTGTGTTCAATGAGCAGTTAGAAGTGAATCCATCCGGATTATGCTAGGATATTTTTAAGCAAAGAACTTCATTTCTGACCCAGTTTAATTGTCAATAAGCCAAATTTGCGCAGATGATTGGAATTCAAGAGATGTCATAAAACTACTGAAGTAGGCTTTTTATAGTTGTTCTCCTTTAGAAGAGATAACGACCGAAACGTTTCGGTGGTTTATTGAATATGTACATTAGGAAATACGGCCACAAATATTTGAAAAACATGTGCGTAAACTGACATTGTACAATGCAGTTCAATTCCTAAGATGGTTCAATGGCCCTTTCGTCGTACAACAGTGGTGCAATTAAGCTTTCATCGCTAGTTTGCCAGCAAATAAAATAGCAATCTGCCATAATTCCATTTTTGAAACATGTGGCAAACTCCTCTATAGAGTGGCAAAACAATGGGTAAATGTGGCAACAATAGCAGTTTATTCCGAGAAGTAGGCGGAAAATTATTATAAAATAATTAAATTGGCATATTATCTTGCCTAAGCAAGCAAAAAGTTTTTCGGTGTTCTTTCTAGTTTCGCTGTTTTTCCTTTTGCTTATTTCATTCACATCGATTAACAGCTTTGAATCGTAAAAACGACATGGCAACATAAGTAATCCCCGATTTGTTAAATACTTAATGTAGGCAACATCGTATTAGCTAAGACAGAACATTAAGCTCAACTTTCTACAGGGCGTCGGTCGGGAAGGTATATTACTTTGTTTTGCCGCCATTTTGGTAAACATTAGTGTTGACAGTTCATATTTGGCAGTCGTGAAGTAGAGACGTAGCAAATATATATGGACAAATATTCGATAAACCAACGTGTTTGATCGCTAAAACATTTTATCAAAATCAATCATCGATTACTGTGACGATGAGAAAGTTACGTGAAATTTTTGGGAGAAACAACGTGCCAACAAGACACACTATTTATCGTGTAGTGAATGATTTCGAAGAAAGAGGGTCTGTAGCTGACAGGGCCAAGCATGAACCACAACATACTCCAAGATCGGCTGACAACATTACTGCTGCTCAAGAAAGTGTTCAAAATGATCCATTAACCTTAATTCGACGCAGTGCTTAGAAGCTTGGTCACAATTTTGCTCAAGGAGTTGCATTAGTTTCCATTTAAGATTCAGTTGACACAAGAGCTTCTTCCACAAGATCATTTACGCCGCCGTACATATGTATGCCAATATGATGTTACAGCTCGCCCATGACAATGCCGATTTTCATGAAAAAATCATAATGGGTGCCGAGACACATTTTTATTTGAATGGATATTTGAATGAACAGAATAGTCGATTCTGGGCAATGGAAAAGCCTCAAATTATTCATCAGTCACCTTTGCCTGCATAAAAGTGGCAGTCTGGTGTGCAATTTGGTCAGGAGGAATTATTGGACCTTACTTCTTTGAAACTGAAAACGGCGTCACGGTAACAGTCAATAGGGAGTGCTATCGTGATATGATTGAAAACTTTTTAACGCCACAACTGCATGCTTTTGGCTTGATTAACATGTGGTATCAACAAGATGGTGCCACATCGCATACAGCCAGGATTACAATGGAATTACTGCGAGATCTCTTTTCACAACAAATTATTTCAAGAAATGGTAATGTTGATTGGCCTCCACGGTTGCCTCCGGACTTCTTTTTGTGCGGATATCTGAAAAGCAAGATTTGTGCAAACAAACCAGAAATGCTTGAGCAACTGAAACAAAATATTCGTGATGAAATTAATGAAATACCACGTGAAATGTGTGAGAATGTAATGAAAAATGTGCTCAAAAGGGGCTCGCATTTGTGAGGCGAACATTTATCTGATATTGTATTCCATACATAATTGCCGACATTAAATAAAACATTTATCAATATAAGATCCATTCTCTTTCATTTAATCAAAAATCATAAACAAACAAAGTAGTATACTTTCCCGACGGACACCCTGTATGAGCTAAAAACGATAAATAAATACAACTAATAGGAAATTACATAATCCGTAGGTCGTCGACCGAGTAACCTTATTTGAAAGAAGACAAGCGCCAGTGTTGTGTTTGAGCTTACACAATATCTGTGTGTTGTGTGTGTTTCTGGGTTGTGTGTGATTTATCCATTTAACGCTTTAGTTCATATCTTCCTGATTAACTGATATTTGTTGTTGTTTTCTTTTTCAACTTTATTTTAGTTGTTAATATAAATAATTAGCAACTTTCTCATATATTGGAATATTTATGGTATTTGCTTATTGCTGGCCGTTTACGGGGAATTTCAAAGCATTTAAACGTTTTCGAAATTTCTGTAAACAGTGAAAAATTATTCGTTGTAGTGATTTTCAATTAACAACAACCCTTTTTCAAAATTTCGTCTGATTAAGGGGTAATCTGCCAAATTGTGAGATACTACGGCAATAGATAATGATAGATGGTAGTGATCTTCAATTTAGTTTGCCTACCTAAATAGATAGTCGAAAAATACATAGAATTATTAATTGTGCTGATTGTGTTGTTTAAAGTATTGTCCATCGCTAACCCCTACTTTTTGACATCTTCCTGGTGGTATGCGAAGTCTCTTTTGGGGCTATCCAGTAATGGAGTCACATTTTGCTCTCGTCATATGATGTTAAATGGTGTTCACACTGGCCATCTGTCATCGGTTGCAATAAGTGATAACCAGAAGCGGCAATGTGTGATGAATAAGGTGTTTCTAAGCAGGTTTCAAGCAGCTCAGCAAATACAAGAGAAAAATTTTATCGTTTCTTGGGTTGCAGTTATCGTGTTTTTCCTCGTGGTTCGACAGAAAGCCTCAGTAATGATTTCGTACTGTTTGATCAACTCATAACACACAACATCAAGCTAATCCCACCAAAAACCCAACATTAATATTCGGCTATCGATGTCGTAGGATGGCCACGTGGTCCCTATGATTTCCTCTTGTTTGGGTTATCGTAGTGAATCCATTTTTTTATTATCATTTAATATACGATCCAAAAAAACTTTCGTTTATGACTGGCAAGTAGCTTTTCTTATATGCAAAACCGGTGTTCGATATCTCTAGGCATCAGTTCAGAATCAAACTTCCTTCCTTTCAGATCATTCCCAACGATTTTATACGATGTGATATTGCTTGTTCAGTCGCTCCTAATATAATTGCAGGTTCATCTTGCCTTTGGCAGGAATCTTCCCTCAATAAAGATTCCAATTTGGCATCTTCGTATATTTTCGACCTTTGAACCTGACCTTTGTTAAACTTCTGAAATCACTCACGACAATTTCTTCCATTTAAGCAGCCTCGTCATGTACTTCTACAAGGAATTAATGCGCCTCAAACTGCTGATTTCTTTAAATTAAAAAAATAAATTAAAAATCCCCTCATATATTTCATATTTAGCTGAAAATTCCACAATTTAGCACCAAAAAATATGTGTTGCGGATACAAAGTCGCCAATATTTCGCGATTATGGAATTGCCAGATGTTCCATCTTACAATATGAAGTTTTGTGTCTGACAATTTCAAGCAAAATTCATCTTTTGTAAAACGATTAGGTTTTTTTTACTCCCCGCATATCATTCGCAAGTGCAATGCGTGAATTTCCTTCTATTCCAAAAATAGCTGACATTCTTGGCAAAAATTAATGTTGGACAATCGATTTTTTTAAATTTTATTCATCGATTATTATTTTTGGTCATTTACATTCTTTAGCAATCGCAGAAATGGATGCAATTAATTAATTCTATGATCACAATAAAGATTTAAATAGAGTTAAGACAAAATCGAGCGTATTCGCTATTAATGTCGTTCTTAATTAGACGCACATTTGCATTCAATCGCTAGCCCAAAAATTAGTGTAATTCACAAGTTATAGTTATTTTTCAAAAGAGCGAGTTTTGAAATTTTGGTATAAGACAGAATATGTTTTTAGCTTTTATTATTTATGTCCTTAAAATGCATGTTGTGGTAGCGATTTCAAAATTCTGCATATTTCGAAAATTTAACAAATTTCGATAATAGCGGTTTTTTGAAAAGTACTTAATACGTTATAAGTTTTAACAATAATTTGGCAATTAAGTAATATTTTGTATAAACTAAACATTTTTTTAATAAACTATTGTAGAAAAGTTGAAAGTCGTAAGTTTAAGTTTTTTTTAAGTTTTATGTTAAGTTTTAAGTTTAGTTTTTATTATGAATGTTTTTTTGCAATTTATAACTTATTACGCCAAGCTCTGAATATTATTACGTTGTTGTTGTTGTTAATTTCACAAACATCTGTTGATCGCTTTAATTTCACTATGGACATCAAGTCCACGAATCGTTTATCGCCAACTACCACTTTGCATAGTGAAATTTATTATAAACCGGTTTTTAAAAATTTCTATTTAAAGCTTAACTAATGGAAATTGGTGACAAACACTTTGTGTTTGTAAAAATACTTTATTGTTTATGATACATTTTTGTGTTTACTGGGAAAAATGACTTAGGTGGATTTACGACAAAATCGAATTTATATCGTTATTACTAATATCCTTATTTTGACGAATATTTATATACGTTCCACATTCCAAAATTCAATGTAGTTCACAAGTTATGGCAATTTTTCAAAACATTGCTAAACATCGCTCTAAGTAAGGACATGTTTTTTGTTGTTATTATTGATTTCATAAAGACACATGACAACGTCTAAGCGTGATTTCAAAATTCCGTATATTTCGAAAGCTCTAGGACATTCCAGTAATAGCGATTTTTTGAAAAACGCTTAGTATCTAAAAATCATAAATTCTAAGTTAAGCCGTTTTTTTATGCACGGATTTTATGGCCACGTTTCAGATTACATAAATTTATTAACAGATAATTGATATATAAGATGTAACAAAAAGAAATCCATAATTTTTCAATCTGTACGATTAATCTGATAAGACTTCGATTGCTCAGGAGATAAATATTGCACAGAAACCCGCTCAGAGTCACTTGAATAAGGCTGGATTCAAAAAGAAGCAGCGAATCGCTGTAGAATCACGACAAAATCGACCCATTTCTGAAACAGAAAGAGACTAGTGGCGAAAAGTGATTCAGCTACGACAATGTCAAAGGAAAACAGTCGTGGTCAAAACGCGGTTAGCTGGCCAGAAGCTATGGGGCTTGCTTGGGGAGGTTCTTAGGCGTGCACTTTATAGGTTGGACCTGATACCAAGTGATTATCCCCTGTTCTTGCTTTTGATGAATGATTTTGCCGGTGAAAAATTCGCTTCTAGTCAGCCAACAGGAACGAAGGCTTCCATTAAAGAGGTATAATGTTGCTGTAAATGTGGGGATCCAGGGAATTTTGGGTTGCCCAAAATTCGACTAAGCGACTAATATACATATACCTATATAAGACAGATTGTAGCCATCTTTGGGACATTCTGTAACACACACCAATCAAACTATTAAAGCTTGAGTTGATGTGTGATTTCCGCGCTCAAGCCATGGATGTTCGACGAATTAACATTAGGGTGGCCATGCGGATGCCAAACTAAAAAGAATATGAAAGTTATCGGAAATATATGTACATATTTTGGCATCAACAGTTGCCTTCAAATTGGATCATTCTAACTATCCTAAATAAAGGCTTCAATGGCATGCAAAAACAATGAATCACATGCTAATCGGACCAGTATCTCCAATACTCATAAGTAAGAATTAGACATACTAAGTATATGTGAGTTTAGCTATTGTACGGTCCCACTCCCGTCAGCTGTAGTGCTCCACTGTATCCACTCATTCATTGTGTTTACAGAGCCAAAAAGTCTCACGAAATGTCACCAGAGACTTCCCAAAATTCTGTTCCCTGCTGTGGAATAGTACGTTTAACCTAAAAGTGCAGTGGAGGCAAAAATTGTTGCATTCATCGATGACATCGCAGTAATAGCACAAGCGAGATTCTTTCTTTCTAGAGTTCTTTAAACTCTGCTTGAAATCCATAAATCTTGACCAAACAAAGCATAATGCCGAAGCGATACTTATAAGCAGGTAAGGACGAGTAGAAGTCATTAAGACACAAGTTGATAGCTGTGAAATATCCTTATTTTAAACCATTAAGTACTTGGGTAAGATGAACGACGACCGATTAAAGTTTAAAAGACATACGGAATATTCGCTCAAAAAATCAACTGTTGCTACAAATGCCTTGTCCAGAATGGTGCCTAATACAAGGGAGCTCCGACAAAGTAGGACAGTACCCGCACAGGTGACCGCTTCCTGTCTATTCTATGTATCGCCAGTCAGGGAGAGGGCAACAAAGAACACGACCAGAAAGATGGCAATGTAAACAATCCTGTGGTGGTTTTAGAGACAACCACATGGCTGAGAGAAAATGAAATGGTAAATGCAAAGATGCCAAACTAGGTGGGACAATTCGCCCAAAGGGACGATGTATCTGTAGCTAGATGACAAACATCGGAAAATGGATGAACCGAAATCGTAAGAAAGTGCGAACTACGTAGCATTCAAAAGTATTAAAATTACCGAATATAAACTGAGCTAACAACAGACAAAAGCCTAAATGCCAAAAATATAGTAAATACAATGCTGAAATTGTAGCAGAACAGGAATGCAGTGAACAACCACATAAAGATTGTGAACCTAGCCTTGCATAAAGAGGAAGAGACACGTAGAATTCGGAGTATGGCACATCAAATTGAGATAGCAATTACTGATTGTGCCATTTGTTGAATTTTGTAATATTTCTACAAAATTTGACCAATTACGTGGCGATCGGATTCCGAGGTATGGACATAATTGTATTGATGCGATGTTTACTTTAGCGCATTTCATAATATTTTTGCCACCATTTAATAGCTTCCTTCTGATGTTTCTGCTCATTTTTGCAAAGCTGCAACTCTCTTCCAGCTGGGGGACCAAAAGTTAAAGTTTTTCACTAACGTCGTCTCTCAAAACTACTAACAAATTATCATATTCGTAATACGTAAGAGGTGTGTTAATAAGAAATGTTCTTAGTAAACCGGGTATAACCTGAATTAGATAACTGACTCGAGGGATTTGTTTTTGTTTTGTTTTGTTGTTAATAAAGATTAACTAATTTTCAAAAATATTCCGCTAATTTGTAAACCAACACTGTTTTTAGTCATAATCAATTAACTTAATAATACATCGTAATTATTTTGCAATCATGTTTTAATTATATTTTAATTTTAATTTTTCTTTCTATTATTTTCAGTGAAAGTTATTGGTGAACGGCAAATTTTGAAAGGAGTTAGTGGAAGTTTTCGTAGCGGTCAATTATCAGCCATTATGGGACCCTCAGGTGCTGGAAAGAGCAGTTTACTAAATGCCATCTCTGGATATGTGTAAGTATGGAAAATATATAATAAACTGATGTATTATAAAGGGTGGCGCATAAGTAACGTTAACGGCGACTACTTTGAATGCGTTCTTGTGCATCATTTGGTTTTAACTTGTGAACCAATTGCATCTTATATGAGAAAAGATGTAACATATGTAAAATTATTTGCAAAGACCGCCTAGACATCTCTAACTGCTGACATCTCTAATTGACTTGCTTGCACTCGAGCAATGGTCACTTTATTTCGAACTGCACGAGGTCTTCCAGCACGCGGAAGATCGCAGACAGCCCCTTGTTGCCCAAAACGCTGAACCAATCAGTAAATTGTTGGAGCGCTAGGAGCATTTTGGACATGAAAGAAATTTCGATATGATCTGAATAAGTCAAATGCTGACTTTCTTTGTTCTGCGCTGAGCCTTTCCATCATAAATTTCCCAAGTATTATTTAGTTAATTCTGTAAAGAGACGAAAAAAAAAACGAACAAAAAATGTATTCACTGATCAAATCTTAGCGTTACTTATGCGCCACGCTATGCAACATTCAAATTGCTGTCTGAATCTTTTGGCTTATGATTTCATTCAGCATTAAAGCTGGTTAGGTAATTACATTTTTAAATGATAAAATTCCTAGTTGCCTCTAACTGCCGATACGAATCTCAATTATTGTCGATTCGAATCTTCGAGAATTTGCCAAATTGATAACCCCACGAATTATTGATATGCCCTTGAAAATCTACACCTACGATTTTTAATATATAATAAGACATAATGTCGATCCAGACATAACCTTATTAGTTTCCTTAAGTATTGTGATCGACAATGGGCTTAATTTTGAAACTCATATTGACTCTGTGCGCACCAAAGTATATGGAATATTATGTAGCCTCTACTCAACTGGTATTTATCTGCCAATTTGGGTAAAATATAGACTGGCTTGGGCACTTCATGTAAATGTTTCGGAAGGTCCAATTTTTCGTCACTTTTTGGAGCATTTCGGCCTGTATTCCACGAATAACGCGTGTTATGTTATCCTGTAAGGGTTCACTAGTGTTAGGCTTGTCCACATAGACTAACGACTTGACACAACCCCACAAGAAATAATCGAGAGGCGTTAAATCGCAAGATCTTGGGGGCCAAATCGAAAGATAAGCTGTTCACCAGATTCATCCCTCAACATATCTATTGTTTCACGAGCAGTGTGGCATATTGCACCGTCCTGATGAAACCTCATGTCAACCAAGTTCAACTCAGCCGATTGCGGGCAAAAAAAAAAACAAATTACGTATCATGACTCGATATCGTTTGTCGTTGACAGTAACGTATCTTCCACGGTCGTATTTGAAGAAAAATGGACCGATGATGTTACCAGCCCGCAAACCACACCAGACTGTCGTTTTTTCGGGATGCATTGGTAATTCATGTATGGCATGTGGCTGTTCATCACTCCAGATGTGACAGTTTTGCTTGTGTACGTATCCGTTCAGCAAGAAAAAAACAGCGAATTTTCATTGAGCTTTTGTAAAGCCCATTCACCAAAAATTAGACGTTGTGGTAGGTCATTCGGCTTCAATTTCTGCGTGGGTTGAATTTTATAGGCTTTCAAACCCAAATCGACATGTACAATTTTCCATGTAGTCGAGTAAAACATACCCAATCGCCGAGAACGGCGACGAATTGACATTGCACGATCGTCATTAACACTGGTCGCTACGGCTGCAACATTTTCTTCGGTACGCACTCTACGCATGCGAGTCGATGGTTTTATGTCCAACAAAACGAATTGTTGATTCAGCAGGGTGATTATGACGACCATAAAATGGTCGTATCAAACGATGCACATTTGTCATAGAGCGCGAATTTTGATCATAAATTTCAACGATTTCCAATCGTTGCTCGTTTGTTAGTCTTTCCATGATTAAATGGCAGAGTATACTGTACACTTTTCACTTTGACAGATGACGTTTGGACGCTATTACCAACCAGTGCTGCCAACCTGAAAAACTTAAATCTTAAAAAATCACCTTGTATATGTATATATACAGTATGTATACATCCATTTAAACTGATTTAAGATCATTACAGATACTCAGGAATTTATTGCTGTGTAACACGCATTTTTGACCTTAAAGGCTTTAGTATTACTCTTTTATGGATAAAAAAAAAATAAAAAAATAAATACAACAAGCTTAACGACTATACGAACTAATCCCGGATATAAACTTAAACTGACCATTTACCAAAACCCAGAGACCGTCGACGTAAATTCATATTGACAATATGAACCCCAATTGCCGATATGAATACGAATCCCTGTCGCCAATCATTAAAACGAGCATTGGGTCCAGATTACCTCAAAGCCATCAAGACGACTGTAAAGTTTTTGCTATACCCAATCCTATAATCTCAAAAAAATAGCGAGTATTTTGAATAGGATGCAGTTTAATATTGTCCTAGACAGCTTTTGCTACATCCAATTTCATCATGTCAAATCGGCCTAATTACCAACGTCCCAGCGTCATCGAGTTCGGACATATACGTATGGTCAAAATAATAGGTACACCCTATATTTTTTTTAAAGGCTCGTAGACGAAAACACATTTAAATTGAAAGAAAAAACAAATACTAATTTATTTTGTTATAACATTAGAAATGAAATAAAAACTAAAACTATAACAAAAAACAAAAATTAAATTTAGTATTTTTCAAAAAGTAAGAAATTTATCAAAAAAACATTGGACAAAATAATAAGTACATTTAGTTATAATAAGCAAAAAAGTGAAAAAATCAAGTTTTTTCTGCTAAATTGACTGAGTTTCGTTAAAAGCCGGTATATCCACCTTTATTTTCAATTATTTTGTGGACTCTTTTTTGCAAACTGGCAATAAGCTTCCTACAATTTTTTGAACAAAATTCCATGACTGATCCTTATTTTTAAGAACCTCCTTTCCAATTCTTTGTTTCAACTCTCCCCAAAGATTTTCGATTGGGTTTAAGTCCGGAGATTGACTTTGCCAGTCAAGAAGGGCAACATTACTATCTTGGAACCAATCCTTTACCAACTCAGAAGTATGCTTCGGATCGTTATCCTGCTGGAATGCCCATCTAAGAGGCATACTTTCTACAGCATAGTTCAACATACCACGAGAAACAACCCCAAACCACAATATTGCCGCCCCCGTGGTTGACCGTCCTCTTTGTAAAGCGAACATGGAATTCCTTACCCTTAGGGTGTCGAACATTCCGAGCACAGCCATTTTTAAATACATTAATTTTTGTTTCGTCGCTCCACAAAATTTTTCGCCATTTTTTTTCACCGTCTCCTTCGGATTAATTGGAATGACTTCTCGCAAACGCCAACATGACCTATAAATTTTTTTGTCTATGATGAAATTACATGTGTAATTCCTGCTGAAATCGCTCTTGAAGACACAAACGGGTTCTTCTTCGCAAGAGTTACAGTACGGATATCTGTTGTTTTTGAAGTTTTTTTGAGTCTTCCGCGAGTTTTGAGTTCTCCTCTGGAGAACAATGACTTTTTCGGCCCATGGCTGGATTTTTTGACTATATATTTTGTTCTGAATAAAGATTAACAACAGTAAAATAACTAGCCTTTCCAAAAAGACTACAGCAGACTTCGAAAATATTAAAAAATTGAGCAATGTATTTATTATTTTGACCAAGTACTGAAATCACACCTGAACAAAACTAACTCACAATGAAAACAACGGGGAAGCCCCATTTTTGTTTTTCTTTTAAAGGCATTACAATATTAAAGTTATTAAAGTAAAAAAGAATTGTCATTTTTACTTTCCGTTAAAGTAACTAAAATAAAACATAAAGCAAAAATAAGCAGGTGTACTTATTTTTTCGAGCATATGTGTACCTGCCGACTGCCGACTCAATTTAGAGCAGCTAACTCTTCATCGCATCACCAACATCCCTGGTTACCGATGTCAGAACCAATGCCTTTGTATTATGGGTTATAAACGATGATGGTACAGCTCTTGCTACATTTATTCCCATCATCCCAAGTGGGCCCAGACATAAAAATACCAAATATTTTGAATAGGACGCAGTTTAGGTGTGTCCTACTCAGTATTTACTATATCCAATCCTCAGCTCAAAACAGCCAGATATAAAATTACTGAGTACTCTGAAGAGGATGCAGTCTAGTATTGTCCTAACAGTGTTGTTATTACGTCGAAAAGTTTCTGGACCCAGCGATGACTTATCTTACATCCGTCGGCGAGAAAATCACCTAGTGCGGTCTCCCCATTCCTCTGTGGCTTCTTGTGGCACACGGATCACTTCGAATATGATGACGATGTCATTACGATAGGAAAATAGGGAAATTCCTATCTGCAATAACGAAAGAATGAAGTGGCAGGTTAATGTCTATTATCCGGATACACCGCAGCAAACTCCTTATCGAATCGCCAACCTTCGTGGACATCGATATGATCCTTAGCCACCGACAGCTTTGATTTCTGAAATATAATAATGTACTCGTAATAATTTCTGAAATATAAACCTACCGAATACCTTGAATAATCATCCGGATTACGGTGCAGCTTTTGCTACATCCAATCCCATGATCTCAAATAGGTCCAGATGTAAAAATACCAAGAGTTTTTAATAGGGAAATCCCTATCTGCAGTAGCGAAAGAATGAAGTGGGAGGTTAATGTTTATTATCCGGATACATCGCAGCAAACTTCTTATCGAATCACCAACTTTCCTGGTCCTCGATATGATCCTTAGCCACCGACACCTTTGGTTTCGGAGATATAAAGAGAAGTCAGGGATTATCTCAAAACGACCTAGATCTAAATCTACCGAGTACCTTGAATAAGCCTGGACATCAAAGTGAATGGATCTTCCAGCAACTATCGCCGATCATTTAAGCCCACCCCAAGTACCAGCATAGGTTCCAGATTATCTCAAAATCATCCAGATGACGGTGCAGCTTTTGCTACATCCAATCCCATGATCTCAAAGAGTCCAGATGTACAAATACCGAGAATTTTGGATACGATGCAGTTTAGTATTGACCTAGTTCTAGTTTTGTATTGTCCTAAGGATAAATCTACTGCATTGTTAGATCGAAAAGTTGTGTATTGACGACCCTGGCCATGACTTACCTTACCGACGAGAAAATCTCTCCATTCCTGTGTGACAGCCGGCGAGAAAATCTCTCCATTCCTGTGTGACATCTTGTGGTACATTCAGTACTTTGATGGTGATAATGATGTTGTCATTATAATGAGAGAGAGAGAGAGAGAGAAAGAGAGATTTCTATCTGCAGTAGCGACATTTTGCAATCAGCGATGGAAAAACGATGGAAATTGGCCAAAGGAACTGATTATCATCAATTGTAGGTGTAAATTGACAAGATTTAAATCATATATAGTGAAAGGAGAGCTGTGACTTCTTCAGAGTATATGGATCTTGTGCTGGAACAAAAAAAAAGTTAGAACAAAATCATTAAAAAAAGAAAGAAGTGGAAAGCCAATGCTTCCTTGCCGGGTATGCTGCAATCTACCAATATATGCTGTGTCCATTTTAACAAACGAATCGAAGAAACAATATTGAACAAGGACTAGAGTTTTCAAGAATTGTAACATCCGTCAATGAGTGATAGCTGTAAAGCCTCTCGGTCGGAAACATTGATGATTCAGTATTTTGCAGAAGTTATTATCGGTTGAATTATGATCGTCATCGACAACCAGAGTGTTATTGAGGTATTTTAATTGAAAATATTATAAAATTTTACAGTATAACTTTATGCAAATTACAGCCTAGAAAATTCTGGCCCTGTCGGATTCGGAAACATCATCCATACCTTTCGGAACGCAAAAAACATCGTACGAATAAACTGGTCAATTCCGATCGAATCAAATTGGGAATTCTAGGCTGTACCCTTATAGATCACAGTAACAACAGTTATTTGGCTTAAATGTAGAAAGAATTCTTGCCTGAATACTATGATTTATCTGAGAATAAGGATGGTTTTCAGATGCTCAAAATTGCCTGCAGATGTTGGCGTTGCAACAGAAAGAGAATGTTTATATAGCGGTTGCTTTCATGGTCGATCTGGTACACAGTCTTCAGTCATGATTTATTGTCTGGTGGGATTTTTACATGGCCTTCCATAGCTTTCTAAGCTAGTGAAAGCGACCATGGTTTCTTTTTTTTTTTTCTTGCAGAGCTTCCTTTCCTTTTACTTGTACTTTCCATTCAATTTTATGGTTCTTCCTCTAGGTTGATTAATAGTTCTCCGTTCCAACAGATGTTGCAGTTCAAGATTTACAACTTTTTCTTATTCTCATTTAAGTCAAGCATGGAAACAAGGAATTTCGACAGCAATATTCTGTTTTTTTCTTATTTCTTTATTATTACTGTATTTGTTCTTCCTTCTAGCACCTCGGGCGTCAGTGGGCAGATAAGCGTCGATCGCAAACATTCCTGCTACATAACCCAAGAGGATTCCCATCAGACTCTACTCTCTGTGGAGGAACTTATGAATCTTGCCTGTGATCTCAAACTGAAACGTGATCATCGTAACGATAATGAACAATTGATAAATGAAATTTTAGAAAATCTCAATTTAAATCACAGACGTAGTGTTAAGGCCAATAATTTAAGTGGTGGCGAGAGAAAACGATTGTCAGTAGCCCTAGAATTGGTGGCGAATCCAACGATATTTTTCCTGGATGAACCAACAAGTGGTCTGGATGAAGTTACGGCTGCTCAGTGTATACGATTGTTGAGGTCTTTGGCGAAGCAGGGACACACTGTCGTTTGTACGATTCATCAGCCGTCAGCAACAGTATTCAATTATTTCGATAACGTTTATGTGTTGGCTCGGGGTCGGTGCGTATATCAGGGTTCACCCACAGCTTTAGTACCCTATCTGCGACATGCAGAGAAGGAATGTCCAAAACACTACAGTCCATCGGATTATAGTAAGTTTTTTTTTCTATTTTTTTGTAAGAAAGATTTAAAATTCGAAGGACTAATAGTACACTTTTTAATGTAGAGAATTTATCTTACAAAATATAATGTAGGAATATAAAATCTTTGAATTGTATTTTTTCTAATTTTGCTTTCAGTTATCGAACTTTGCGACTTTGAGGATCCTCAAATGATACCCACTTTAAGTGCACTTGTCGATAATGGTAAATTACTGTATATGGCTCCCTTCGATATAAAAAATGTCAAAGTTGGCTGCAACACCCGAAGTCAGGAGAATGATCATGAGGCATTTCATTATGCCCTAAATTCCTTCTTTCCCGAGAATGCAAAGTCGAATGGTTTAAAATCCATGTTTAGCAAAGACACTACAGATGGCAATAATCTACTGAATAGTGGTACCAGCGTTTTGTTAGAACAACTGAAAGGATTCACGAATCGTTTATCCAGTGAACACCAAGCCGTTTCCAGTTTCCAACAATTTACGGTGTTATTCCATGTTATGATTCTTCGAATTCTACGTGCTCGCATTCCTATTGCAACGCAGTTTATTCACCACATTATGGTGGGAGTATTCTTTGGTGAGTATTAGATGGAACTTGAAATTCAAAAAAAAAAAAAAAAAAAATTCAAATTCAAAATGTTTAACTTATTTGCAGGATTGCTTTTCTTCAATATGGGCAATGAAGGAGCGGCCATGTTTGCCCACTTGAAATTTTGCATTAGTGTGATTGTAATGATTGCCTATACACAGGTGTTACTGCCGGTGCTAACATGTAAGTAGGCTGGAATATTGGATACAAATGTTGGCTCAAACAAATTTTATTTGATTTTTATAAAATATTTTTTTTCTATTCTTTTGGAAAATAAAGTGTTTTTATTAAGACTTTTGAATAACATGTAAAAACGTTTGAATTTAAATGATATCCAGGGCGAATTTTCTCTTTCTGCTCAATTCTGCCACAACAGACTTGGCTATAGAACAAGCTGCGCTTCCTGGTTGTTGAAAACTTTAGGTATAGTTTTAGAGAAAAAAATTCTTTCAACATATTTAAGTAAAATTTTTTTAAATGGAAGAATAATTTATATACGTTTGAAACTACAGAAGATATGGTTTTTACTTTTTTTTTGTTATACTGAGTATAATTATATAAATATATTTATACATACATATACAGGGTGGGCCATATGAGTGTTGGCGATTTAATTCTTCAATTTCTCGGTAACGCGCGGTGCGGGGTGGCGGTGGGATATGTTGTTCGCTGCGCCGCTTCCTGGAAATTTAGTGCACGGGAGTGCAGCGTGCATTTTGTGTCCGAGCGTATTACGAAAACATTAAATCAGTGATCACTGCACGACGTTTGTATCGGCATGAACACGGTTTACACGATTTAAGTGAAGTTCCAAGCGCCAAAGTGATACGAAAATGGATCAGAATGTTCGAAACAACCGGCTCAACAGTACCAATTACGGTTCGTGGTCGCCCAGTTTCTGCAAGATCAGCCGACATTGTGGAGCGTGTTCGTGTTTCAGTTCAGTGAAATCCACAACAGTCAACACGTAAGAGAAGTCAGTCTTTGGATGTCAAAAGAACAACTTTACGACGAATTTTGAAACGTGATTTGCATTTGAAGGCTTATAAGATTCAGATAGTCCAAGAATTAAAACCCGATGATGCCAATAACCGACTTAACTTTATCAATTTGATGCTAGAGCGCTTCAACAACTTCAACAACGTGATTTTTAGTGACGAGGCCAATTTTCCCCTTAATGGCCATGTGAACAAGCAAAATTGTCGGTTCTGGTCCGAGACTAATCCCCGACGCTTGCATGAACGTCCACTTCACAGCCCTAAGCCTGTCGTGTGGGCTGGGATAACGTCAACCGGTATTATTGGACCATACTTTTTTGAGGACGAAAGAGGGCATGCGATGACGGTTAGAGCGAACAATTATTGCAACACGCTAGCAGACTTTTTGGTGCCAGCTTTGCAAGAACTTCAAGGCAATACCTCGAGGATGTGGTTTCAACAGGATGGGGCCACATGTCATACGGCTAGGGTATCCATAGAGGTGCTGACAAATGTTTTTCCTGGAAAACTCATTTCGAAAAGGGGGGATATTGAATGGCCCCCACGTAGCCCCGATCTCCATGCGATTATTTTCTGTGGGGCTACCTCAAATCGGTAGTCTACGAGAATAATCCGACCAATTTAGAGCAGTTGAAAAGGAACATTATTCAGGAAAGTAACAAAATACCGAGAACAACTTTTCAACGAGTTTTTCAAAATTTGCGACTTCGGTTCCAAGAGTGTCAAGCAGCCGAGGGAAGCCATTTGGACAACGTTATTTTAAGTCTTAAAATTTCCCATGCTTCTACTTTTTAAAAATACAAATATATTCTTTTATGTTTCGTAGTTTTTTTTTTGAATATTTGAATATTGAATATTTAAACCGCCAACACCGTTATGGCCCACCCTGTATATATTTATGTAACATATACTATATACATATGTATATTATATTTATATACATACATATTACGTAAAGTTTGTGTGCTGACTTGACATGAAATTAATCCATTGCTTAAAAGAAAAATACATTTTGTTTATCCCACTAGTAGGATAATTCATTATTTCTCATTTTTTCATTCATTATTTCTCTTTTTTTTTTAGAAAAAGTACCACTGACCCATAGTCTTAAAAATGTTTTCTACTTTTTCAATTTTTTTGTTTTTAGATCCCTACGAAGTTAAGATTGTGAAAAAACAAACCTTTAATCATTGGTACACCCTGCCCACATATTACATGGCCCTATGCATGAGTCGAATACCATTACAGGTAAAATTATTTTGAATGAACTCCTTCCTAAACCCACACTCTATATTTATATGCATATATTCCTCCAGATATGCCTTAACATAATATTTCTGTCATTGAGTTATTGGTTATCTGGATATCCAGCGCAATGGTGGCGTTTTGCCATCTTCGTAGGAGTGGGCTTAATGGTGTCCTTTGTGGCTGAGGGCATTGGCCTAACTATAGGCGCTGCTTTTAGCATAACAGTAAGTAATTCAAGATTCAGAAATTGATCTTAACACTAATACACTTTTCTTTCTGTGTCTTGCAGAATGGTTCCGTTGTCGGCCCCATGATTATAGCCGTCTTTATGGGCTTAGCCATTTACGGTTTCGACTTTGCTCCCCAAATCCCTGTCGCTATGGATTGGTTCATGAAAATTAGTTTTATGCGTGATGGTCTCGTTGGTCTTATTCTCACGATATTTGGTTATGGTCGCGAAGTTTTGGACTGTAACGATATGTATTGCCATTTCGGTGATCCTCGTGTTTTATTGAAATTCCTTAATTTGGAAAAAGTGACGGTGCTGCATCAGTTTGGTTATTTATTTATATTACTTATAGCATCCAGAATAGTTTTGTATATTTCGCTGCGAAGGCGCTGTAAGACATAGTAACTGGCATTGGTCTTAGTTGTAGGTGGGGCAAAAAACAAAAAAACAAAAAAAATGACGGGTATATGTGTAGAAATGGCCTTTAACTGTGATAATATTAAGAAGATTCTATGCATTCTCTCTTTCTCTCAATCTCAAATAAAAATAAACAAAATTCGATTATTTTCTAGTGAAGCAGCCTCCTTGCGGCGATATCCAAAGAAAATGTCCAAATTGATAAGAACAAAATTGTAGTATAATTTTGTATTAATATAAGACTATCTATGTAATGATTAATTTTATTGTGGTTTTTGTAAATTATGAACGATTTTTTTTTTGTAATAAATGTGTCCTGAATGAAATCGCCTCGTTTTATCATTTGAAGTTTATTAATTTAAAGGCCTCTCGCATTGAAACTCCATATGAAAAAATCTAAAGCTAAGTCTCTATTTAAAGAAATTTGTAGCTAATTGTTCCATCAGACGGATATTATGTTTCTAAGCGAAAAAAGTCTTGCTAAGTGGCAAGGTCAGCCTCTTTTTTTTTTTTTTTGTTGGTTTCCAACACTGTAACCGGAACAACTTATATTTATTTATTTAGTCTATGGATATTTAAGTTTCCTTACAGACTAGCAATAGTACATTGATAAATACAATTTAGATACTTAAACTGAATAAAATGTTTTTCAACTTATCTCGAGGTAGAGTATAATCAATTGAATTACATATCGAGTTATAAAGTCTCATAGATCTACGAAGAGGTTCATTGCAAGCATAGTTAGTAGAGTGAATATCAATATGGAACGGATAGTAATAACGCAATAAGCGTGGATGAACATTAAATAGAATTAAAGATAATAAATCCGGACAATCAACAAATCCAGAAATTATGCCATGAAGAAACATTATTGAACAAATATCTCTTCTTGAGCTTAATAATTTTAAAGATAAAAGAAGACATCTGCTGGAACAAGAAGGGATTGGAGTTGAGAACTGAAAACAATTTAAAGCAAACATCATAAATATTTTTTGAATTCTTTCAATGCGATTAATATAAATCGTAGTTGTTGGACTCCAAATTAATGAAGCATATTCTAATATTGACCGTACAAACGATGTATATAAAATCTTTTTAATGTACGGATCAGTAAATTGTGTAGAATTCCTACGAATGAAATACAATGAAGAATATGCCTCGGGAACAATGTAATTCACATGAGGTACGAATGTTAATTTTGAATCAAATACAACACCTAAATCTTTAATTTCATATATATTTTCTAACTCATGATTCAGCATGTGATAAGTCGAAATAAGAATATTTTGGCATCTGTGAAAAGTCATTTGCTTACACTTAGAAAAATTAAGAGGTAAACCATTAATTATTGACCAAGTCACAAGTCTGTTTACATTTTCCTGCAAAAGATTAATATCATAAATTGATGCAATAGCTCTAAATATCTTGAGATCATCCGCATATAAAAGATATGTACTATGAAGGAAACAGAACGAAATGTCATTAAAGAAAATATTAAAAAGTAGTGGACCCAAAATACTTCCTTGAGGGACACCAGAAGTTGAAACATAAGAGGCTGAGTAAATTCCATCTATACATACTGAACATTGTCTATCCATTAAATAAGAACGAAACCAATTAAGAATTGTACCTCTGATGCCAATTTGTTTTAACTTAAAAATCAATAACTCATGTGGAACTTTATCAAAAACTTTAGAAAAACCAGCATAGACCGTATCAGTTTGATAACCATTTTCAAAATTATCAATACATTTCCGAGTAAAAACAGCTAAATTAGTAGTAGTTGACCTACCAGTAATAAAGCCATGTTGAGCGGGAATAATATACCGTTTAAACGAAAAGAAAAGTTTCTCACAAACAATACACTCAAGAAGTTTAGCAATATTTGAAAGCTTTGATATAGGTCTATAGTTAATAACCTCATTTTTATGACCAGATTTATGAACCGAAAAGACCGTGGTATTTTTCCATCTTTGGATAAAATAGCCCGAGCTAATAGACTTGGATAAAATTACTCTAAGTGGAGGTAGCAAGGATGAGCAACATTGTTTCAATAAAAAGGAGGATAAACCATCTGCATCAGTTTTATATGAGATGGAAATCTTAGATATCCCAGTACAGATATCATCATCAGAAATATATAAATCTGACAGAAACAATATTATCAAAAATTGTTTCATCAAAAGAAAAGCAATTATTCGAAAAATTCGACTGGAAAAATTCTTTAAATATATTAACTGACTCATCTAAAGAACTGGAGACAGAATAAGTATAAGCCATTGAAATTGGAATTGTGGAATTATTACTTTTTGATTTACTAAAAGTCCAAAAGCACTTTGGATTCGACTTTATAGAATCTCCATAACTCATAATATACTGGTTGTACTAAAATTTATATAGAAAATTAAATTCACGCATGAAATGTATATGAACTATTACTTGCTTTAAATCTCAAGTAGTGTTTATTTCTTAAATTCTTTAGCTTTTTTAAACCTCTAGTATACCATGAAAGTCTATGGATCTTTGGTCTGGAAAGCAAAACATTTCTTTTTAATATAGCGGAGATTTTCTTTAAAAATGCTTCATAGCAAATTGCAACAATATTATTTTCTAAAACATTACTTCTGCGACTTAATACGTTCATTAACACATTTTTAATCCAGTGAAATCAAATAGTAATGAAAAAGACACAATTTTACAGTTTTACCAATAAATTATCAAACATGTATTTATGTCCTATAAAAACATACATAGCAATTGGCATTAGGCTTATTTTGTATTGATTTCCAACACTGAAATCGAAACAACTGATATTTTTAACGTCGTAATATGTTCAGTAATGCATTTGTAAAATTGTAAAGTTACATCTTTTTTTATTATTATTTTATTTTAAAGTATACAAATGCTTTATATGTATAATAGAATATATCAATGTAAAAATGCACATTATTCCGACTTTAGTGCTGGATATCAACGAAAAAAGGGGTTTACGTTGCCGTTTACTTACTCACTTTCCTCGTAAAAAGACGCAGTACTATCTGGTAGAAGAATTTCGCCTCAAATTCCATGACCATTTTTTTAATTTAATTTAATTTATTTATTTTGGCTTGTAATTAAAAAGCCTTTCGTCCAATTATAAGTAAATTACAATATGCAACAATTCATCTATTAGATTTAATCTGCTCAATAATATAAATTTAAAAAAATACGTAATGAAAATTGAATATAAAATTTATAAAAATATTATATGATTCTAAAGAAGGTATGATTATTAAAGACAAAAAAAAAAAAAATTATGAAAAAATACTAATTTAGAAGTTGAAGTTAATCGGTATATAATCTGGAAATATATATATGGAGTTTCTCCGCGTTCCAACCACTACTGGGAAAGCCCCTCTGAAAGGGAAGAGTTTAGCTGAAATAGGTTGAGAAGGTGCGTAGGAAGGAGGCACTTTAGAACGGCAAACTCTCAGAACTTTCGTAGACAGAAAGTCTATGACATCAGTTCGAAAATGTCCAAATTGAAAAGTATTAAATATTGTAAAGATTTTTCTTTTTTTTTTTGTGAATCATGAATGAATTTTTCACAATAAATGTATTTTGGTTGAATCTCCTCATTTATTATTTAAACATTCCTAAATTAGACGACACATTCTGAAAGTTTCAGAAAAGCAAATTATCAGAAATGTTGCCGATGGAAACATTACTCAAAGGAAGATAAGATTTCAGATAGGAAATATCCAATTTAATAAGAATAAAAGTGAAATGTCATTTTGTGTTACTATTGGACCATATAAATAGTATTTTTTAACTGTAAGCGGTACTTTTTATAATAAATGTGTCCATTTGAAAGCCTCAGTTCTATCCGAATGCACACACTTTTTTAAGGGACCGCGTTTCCCAGAGCACAGCTTTCAAAACTAACCATTTTTTCTAAGAAGAAAATTTATATATTATGTAAGAGAAAAGGACCTTTCTGACACGCCCACTTTTGTGGGCGTCTACATAGTACATTCGTTCTCTATAATGAACAAGTGAACTAAATCGATTCCGAGAAGAAAAAATCGTTGAAGAATTCGTCGAGTAATCGACTTTGCAAACTATAACGTTCGGAATTGTCTTTAAACTGTAAGTTCCGTTCAGTGAGTCTAAAAACAGAGCGCGAGTAAACTCATTGAATGTGAGGAACTCTTTCATATAACATTCATGAGATGCAAGGAATTGGTTTTCTTTATTTTATATTGTAGAAATTGAAAGATGCGGGAAGGAATTAATTATGGATGCAGTTTTTAATGACACTGCTCTGATTGTGAAGCGGGCTAAGTCCATGTATCATACGTAAGAAGAGGTGGTTTCTGTAACCCCCACTAATTGTACAATGAACTGATATATCATCCACGATCATTATGGTAATCTTTGCCTTGGTTGGGAGTACAAAAGTTTTGCACGTGTACAATTGATTTAGTGTAAGGATTCTTGAAAATTTTTATATCAGGAATGCTCTATAGAGAATTCTGTAATTGCCTAGGATCATTTTTATAATAATATCAGGAAATAATTCTAAAAAAATAAATAGCAACCACGGGGAGAGAATCTGGATATTTCTAATAATTCTGAAGCCCTTCTTCATATTCTGCTTAATTTTATTTAGTTTATAACCTGGAAGTATCGGGTGGTTTGGAAAGTTTGTTCGGTTTTTAAAAGAAATTTATTTACAAATGTGTATACAAGAAAACAATTATTATAATATTTAATATTATATAATCTCCCCCTTTTTAATAACCTTTTCCCGCCTTTTAATTCCTCTTTATTAACGCTTGCGTAGTTTTTTTGAAACAAAAGCTTTCAATTCGATTTTTCACTTCCTCGCCTTTATGGAAATTCAAATCCTTCAAGTGTTTGCTCAGACTGCGAATTTGTGTGATAGTCGGACGGGGCGAAGTGACGGGTCCGCAAGGTAGTGTAAGTCCTCGGTGAGAGAGTGAGATACCCACACATCGATGTTGCTCACAAATCCAAGCTCTTTTATGACTACGTGAACGATTGAGACCTATTTTTAGATTATTTCAACTATTTCTCTAACTGCTTTTATAAATCTCTCACCTCCTCGAAAACAATTTCTTATGGTCGTCCAGATCTGAGCATAATATGCCTAAAATGCTCTTATATGCTCGCTATAACCACTCACGACTAGAACGGGAGCACAAATAAACAATAGTAAACACTTTAGAGAAGGGATGGGAGGAAGTTATGATAGCGTTTGAAGAAACTCTACGTCATGAGAAGTGACGTATGGTGAACTAATGAATTAACCGAACGAACTTTCCGAACAACCCAATGTTTCGCAATTATTCTATTTCTATATTTTATAATTACGTTTAAAGAAAAAATTAATATTTTTTAAAGAGCTTTGAAAATCCATGGAAATTTCTAAAAAATATGACACATAAAACTTCCAGATAGTCTCATTTTTAGAAACAGTAAATTTAAACGAATTGCTGAAAAACTTGCTTTTAATTCTGAAGATTTCCAAACGTATTTCTAGCAACGCTTGTATAAATAGCATAAAGTATTTTAAGACCTAAATATTTCTAGTAAATAATATTTGGATTCAGAAACCTTGTGACTAGATGCATCAATAAAGAGCATTCTTTGGCTCCGATTAAGGTCACAGACAATATCTGGGCTTACAACGAAAAACTAGTTAATCCCAATTTGTTGCTTTGAGATTTTAAGCTTTTTCAAAAAATCCTTTGTTATGAAAATCTATTATTATAACACTTTAAATATACGGAATTTTTAAACTACACTAGAACGACAACATATTCTAATTTATACCAATTTTTGGAGATGTTACGTAAAAATAACTATAACTTCGTGAATTAACCGGATTTTCGACTGGAGATTGGACACAAATAGGTGTTTAAATAAGGACAGCAATAATAAGGAATATAAGATAAATGTTTAAACATTTCTGTATTGGGTCAATTTTTTCTAGACCAGCATATTTATTCTCGTATTAATTGCACACACTTACTTATCTATTTCGATTAAGATAAGATTATTTCTACTATTTTCTACGATGGACCGCCGTTTTGTAAGACCTCCGACCGCTTCCAACTTCTGCTTCTACTCCAATTCATCGCATGAAATTCTAAACGTCTGAAAATCCTGCTTTTTGAAAGAAAGTTTTTATTGCCGCCAATTGTTTCATTACAGAGTTTTTGTGCTGGGGCGCAATTGCAGTGTTTTGATGCGACCTAATAAAACTAATGATTCCTGCAATTTCTACAATTCCATAAACCATTATTGGCTCATATATTTTACAGAGAATATTTCTCTCGAAGAATCTCAGAAAAAAATTTGCCCTCCTGTGCCATAGTCCAGGATTCTGCGTTATATAGCAAAACAGGTAGGACAGGATATGTATATATGTATACATATATATAGGTATGCTCTGCTACTAGTCAAAAATATATGAAACTTCTTCACATATAAAAGGTGCACATATAACACCTTTTGCGATTAAATTTCTTAGATGTTCATTTCCTGCATTTATCGATCAACGATTGTTGTTATGTCTTTACAAAATATATTCTAACCGATGTCCGCTCTCCCAATATGAAACGTTTAAATTTTGTCATTCCGTTCGTAGAAGACAATTGTTTATCTCCAAACTTTGCCATCTTACAGCACGACCTTTTGGTGTAAGAGTAGATCGTAGCTACAATGTATTGCTAAATGAGATTAGAAATTTAATGTATCATACACAATATTTCGTAATAGACTTATCTGTCATATGCAGTTGACATAGGCGAATATTCCTTTACATCTTAATGTGTGCATTTATGAGGGATATTTGCTAATTATTATTGGTTGATCTTAAATATATGATTTTATATAATCAATTTTTATTTTATTTAAATTTTTACATTTACTTTGGGGTAGTATTTATTTTAATTTATGCATATTGTGGTTTACTTAACAGTTTCGAGCTATAAAATTGTTAACTTAATTAAAATGCTTCAACTACAAAAAAAAAAGAAGAAAAAAGCTTGCAATTTGGACTGACCTATCTAGATCATTTAATATTTATTTTTTCTCACTATTTTTATGTTCCTCCATTTCGCCTATTTTTAAGTCATTTTAATTTGAACGCTATAAGTTTATAATTACTAGTTAATTTCATGTCATATTTTAAGTTATACTTTGTTTTTGTTTTTTTAGTTGCAATACTTATTTTATCCATTTTGTAATTTACTCAATATTGGCCAAAAGGCTTTAAATTACAAGATTATTAAATATACGAAAGAAATCAAGATATGTTGACCGACAATATTTGTATATTTATGTGAAGGCGTTGTCGATGTGAATAAAATTATCCACCACTAAACAGTTATATTTGTCAAAGTTCACACAGCATTCCAAACGTATAGATTGTTGGTTTATTTAAGCGAATAATGAGAGTTTTTTTCTCGTTAACCGCCAAATCCACTTTCACTAACTGCTTTTGAATACCTAAGTGGGCTGTAGTAACGTCTGCCAGTTGTCGATAATTTCATGTGTGTTAATTATTTTATTTCAGAATAATTTTGTTTTTATACACATAAATGTTATGCATTCCGTTAAAATCTATTAATATATAAAAATATTTGAAAACTTTAGCCTAAAAAGGTGGTATTATCTTTTATTGGCACTATCAAGCTTCTCTTTACGTTTCTTGACATGATTTTTCTCATTTTCAATTTCATTCTTTCTGAGAGTATTGAAGGCTGTTTTTGTACTTGTAGGTTCTCATAGAGTCCTGTGATTTTGCCATAGATGAGATCTTGTTTCTCGCCTTTTTTCGCTTTATCCACATCTCTTTCGAAAAAACGCACCTCAGCCAAACGTTTGGGTATGAAGGTTTGTTGCCACACTGCCTCATGGATCTTCTCCTGAGCAGTTAGGGTTTCGAAATCACGATCTTTGATTTTTTCTGATATCTTCTCCAGGCAGGCTTCCATATTTTCCTCTGTTATGGTTTGATCGGTGATAAAGTCGAATAACTCCTTAACGGTCATGGTGGCCACCGATTTTTTACGGAAAAATTCCGAAACGTTGGTGCAATCCTCACGCAAAAAGTCAAAAGCATGCGGATGGTCGTGCTCCACCGACTGGGAAACATCTATTATAATGATTTGACCATCTTCTACGAGTATATTGAATTCCGAAAAATCTGCATGAACCAGACGGCATTTATTGTAAATTTTCCACATTAGGACCACACAATCGCGATACAGTTCTCTAGCTTTGGAAGTAGTTAGTTCAACATCTTTTAGTTTAGGCGAGGGGTACCCATTCTTGCCACAGAAACGCATAACCAGCACACGCGATCTCAGCAATATAGGCTCTGGCACCGGTACCCCTGCATTAAACATTCTTAAGTAGTTTCTCATCTCTTTCTCGGCCCATGTTCGCACCATTTTGCGAGGATTACTTTTACAATAACTATAACGAAAGCGGAATTCGCCACTTACATACTTGTCACGATCTTTAAATATCAATATGGATGTCTTGTAGATCTTTATGGCAAATTCATCGCCCGTATCACGGGCCACGGCATGATAAACGTTAGCCTTTTTGCCGGTGGATATGCAGCCATCGATTTCCTGTATCAAACCCCGATTTAGAAGCTTGAATAATATCATCCTCGTCCTAAGGTCCATGACTTGCTCCGCCGTCGCTCGGTCGTGTTTATCACGTATTTTTACCTTGTTGTCCTGCTTGGAATCGGAGGTTACTAAACGATTTGCCGCCTGAGCCGTCATATTTGTAGTGGGATCGTATTTCTCTACATTAATTCGAGACGAATAACATGTGAATAGTTTTTCATTAGGTTGATAACTATTCAAGCGATGGGCAGAGCTGTCGCCGCCAGACGTCTTTGTACTACCGCGAACTCCACCTGAGTTAGTCAAGCCAATGTGATTGTGAGAATTAGGTTTTTAGAATCCACCATAGTTCTCGTCGTAATCATAGGCGTCATTGTAATCTTCATCGTAATCATCATAATCTTGGCCATTCTCGTAGTCCTGTCCATACTTATCCTCTTCCTCGTCAAGCTCTTCTTTTTCAGAGGCCAAAATCATCTCTTTTAAATCATCGTGAGAATTCGTTAGATCCTCTTCTAAGTCTTTGAACATCACATGCTTAACAGTATGTTTTTTAAAATCGCTTATCAAATCAGGCTGCAAATATAGAAAACATTACCAAATTTAGGAAAACATCCTCCAGATACCGCCCCAAAAAAGCACCGGCGTGAAGATAACAAACCACTTTCAACAAACCAAATTGAAAAAGAGAGGAACAACACCGAAATAAGAGAGAAAAAAAATCATCTCAGAGAACAAAAATCCTCACATTTCTGCACTGACAGACAATAATTAAGTTTGATGAACATTAAAGTGGCAAGGCTAATATTTTTCGAGTGACAACAGACAGTAATTAAATTACACGGCAACACTCGTGCTTCAGTTTAAACATTCACAATAACCACAAAGAAAATTTTGACGTAAAACGTCAAGACAACAAACCAAAACATTGGAGGAATAACAAACCAAAACAGTGATATAAGAAAATTTGTATTGTATTTCGTGGATTATAATTTAAAAGTTATAAATAAATAAACAAAATAAGTCTACAACTATAAAACTACGTGTGTTTCAACTTTTTATTAGAAAAATTTGGGGTGTAAATAGTGATACTGTTGTGTTTTCTGGGTGCCTTTGTACACCAATCAGTAAATTTCCAACAACGATATGTATATTTTGGCCTCTGGAACCCAAAGTCCAAAAGGTGACAAAAAAAGGACGATGACATAAAGTGTGTGTGTAGGTCAAAAACTTTTTCACTACTGCTTAAGTTTTGACTCTCCTACGATGTTGACGAAATTGTTTCCGCTTCTAGAACCCAAAATCCAAAAGGTGACAAAAAAAGTCTAACGAGGTATGAAAGGCACAGGTGTGGACAACACGTCAACACTTTCAAAAGGGTGACATATAATTTTAGTAGAAATACATAGAACAAAAACCATTTTACAATGGTTGACAATTTTGTAATTTTATGGATTTTGACCAACATGTTTCTGGTCCTAGAATCCAAAGTCCAAGAGGTGACAAAAAAAAGTCAAACGTGGAATGAAAGGCGCAAGTGTGGGCAACACGTCAACACTTTCAAAAGGGTGAAAAGTTAATTTTGGATGTATGCATTAAAAATTCTGAAAAATCAGAAACTTATAAAACTGAACAACCCAAATAATTTCAGACTAAAAATGAAGAAATTGCTAATCGAACATAAAGGTGACAAAACTAGATTCTGTTGCCAATGTGGCTGCTGGGGAAAAATCTATGAAGAGATATTTCTTTGTCAAGAATGTAAGTACTACATGTGCAACAGATGTAGACACAGTCATTTTGAACAAAAAACAAAAAGATGCAAAATTGTAACAAAGAAATTTTTACCGATTTATATATAAATTTTTAGATGACTATGACTGTTTGTCATTCAAATAATATAAAAACTGTATTACATTTACAAATATGCCAATGGTGTAGGCCTATATTACATAGCCCAAGTGACAAAGTTGCGAAAATCATTTATTCCCTACAGTTATTCGATACCGTGGAGAAGTATGCGAAAGACTGGCACATGAAGATTAACACTAAAAAGAGTGAGCCCATTTTATTTCGTCCACCTGCAAATAAATGCAACAGCAATATCAGAAAAGAATGGAAATCTTTTATGATAAAATCCAAGACAACGAATGAATTAATTAAGGTAGTAGACACCATAAAGTATCTCGGAATTTATATAGATAAATTTCTGTATTTCAATGGTCATATTAATCGTACTTTAGAAAAAACCAGAAGAGCATTTTTGGCTAACAAATCCTTATTCTATTTAAGACACTTGAAACTGCGAACCAAAATCATCTTGTACTAATCTCTAATTAGACCCATAATAACTTATGGGTGCCCGGTATGGTTCAGCATTTCCCCAGCATACATGGAAAAAATACGTAAATTAGAAAGGAAAATTCTTAGAGTGTGTACATCGACACATAGATCTCCGCAAAGCGATTATTTAAAATATATATCAAATGAAATATTGTATAATAATGCCGATATAAGCAGAATAGATAATTTTATTATAAAACTCATTCGAAACCATATTGTGCGATGTACTAGATATAAGGAAAATAATCTAATTAGTGCGCCCTATTATACCAATACGGCCTATATAGAGAACACAATTCAAAAAGGATTTGTACCACCAGAAAGTTTCTTATATCTAGATAGTCGAAAGGCTATACAAAACGATGATGGTGTTCCAATTTTCTACCATCATTATCGGAGGGCTACAACAAAAGCAATAAATATCAACACAGTTAGTGAAACAGGCATACGATTTAACACCTGCATACCTAACAAAGATATTGGCATTATCTCCAGATTAGACACCAGTAAATACTGGTGGATCACTTAATATAAATACGCATTTTTCATGAATTTTCCCTTTTACAACTTGACTCTCTTTTACCCCCACTCAGATATAAACGTAATGTTTTTTTCTCCTCTTTAACTTTTCATTACACTACATTTATCATAATTTCTCGCATGGACTACTAATTATAATAAAAAAAAAATTACTTAAGTATAATAAAATAAGAATGTACTAGAGTCCCCAATATAGGGCGTTGTATAAGTTAAATAACATAAGAAATATTGTTTATTTTAGTATGTATAAAATATGATGAACATAAATAAATATAAAAAAAAAATGGTGTGGGCCTACTGGGGATGCCGCCATTTAAAATAACGGACAACGCGCAATGTGTAATACCTCTCAGGTAGCTTGGACACATGACAGAAATTTTTTCTAATACGATCAGAAAATTTATAGTCCCTAAATATTATGGAAAAATTCTTTCATGTGTACAAGCCTCCTTAGGTTGTGTGGAAAGTTACACTTTAGTCGTTTTGAATAACTCAATAATTTCTTTATTATTAGCATTTGTTTAAAAGCTTTTGTATTAATTGTCCCGTATATATATTTAATACATTTGGACTTGCAGAAAACGCAGCAATTTTCAACTCACAACCGCACAACGGTGCTTCAGCCACAATATCAGGTTCCTCCAACTAGCAATGGGACACAGCAGCTACAGCCACCACATTCACCACCAATAACACCGCAGCCTCTACAGTCACAAACATATCCAGCACAGTTACCACCACATCAACAACCAACATACTATTACATATGGCGATAATTCTAGTATTGTTTTTAAGAATTGAATTAGTCACTTATTTTTTTCTTCTTTCTTGTAATGAAATATTTTAATTTCAATAAATGCAATTATTTTCCATACTTGTACTTTAAATTCCACACCAGTTATGTTTTCTTCATCATCTCTTGGACCCTTTTGAATGTGAACTCTTGTGTACCTTTCATTCCACATTAGACTTTTTTTGTCACCTCTTGGACTTTGGATTCTAGGACCAGAAACATATTGCTCTAAATCCATAGAATTACGAAATTGTCAACCATTGTGAAATTGTTTTTGTTCTATGAAATTCTGGCAAAATTAAATTTCCAACCTTTTGAATGTGTTGACGTGTTTTTCACACTTGTAGCTTTCATTCCACATTAAACTTTTTTGTCACCTCTTGGACTTTGGATTCCAGAATCAGAAACATATTTGTCAACATCGGTCAACATCGTAGGAGAGTCAAAACTTCAGCTGTAGTGAAAAAGTTTTTTACCTAATGATTTCTATACCAATTAAATGTTCACCACTTTGAGTGTGCAGGAGTATTGTGCACACTTTAGGTCATCGTTACCAAGCAGTCCTTTTTTGTCACCTTTTGGACTTTGGGTTCCAGAGGCCAAAATACACATATCCTTGTGGGAAATTTACCGATTGGTGTACAATGGCCACTCATATTTTTCTCTCTCTCTCTCTCTCCTTTTGGTGGTTTTCCTTCTTTTTCAATTTGGTTTGTTGAGATTGCTTTGTTATTTTCCGGTGCGTGTTTTGGTTCGTTACTCCTCCAATGTTTTGGTTTTTTATCTTCAAGTTTTACGTCAAAATTTTCTTTGGGGGTTATTGTGAATGTTTAAACTAAAGAACGGGTGTTGCCGTGTAATTTAATTACTGTCTATTGCCACTCAAAATATATTAGCCTTGCCACTTTAATGTTCATCAAACCTAATTATTGTCTGGTAGTGCTAAAAAGAGAGGATTATTTCTCGCTCTCCTTTTGGTGTTCAATTTGATGTCAAAAACAGCTTTTACGCAAATTTCCTCATTCCACTTTTGACAGTTATTGTTTTTGTTTCGTCGAGTGTTTTTCCAGTAACAGAAGCAGCAGCGGTAACATAATTCTGCCTGTGCAGTTGTGGTTATTTCTTTTTCTATTGCAACGGCATAATAATAATAATAACGTCATAAAAGTGAATTACGTATTGTTTATGTTTTTGCCTGGCGAAAATAACAGCGGACCCCCTACCCAAAAACCAAAATTTGCTAGACCAATAGCAAAAAGTTTAACAATAAAGCCTTTGGGTTTTTTTTCGACTCATAGGTAAGTCATTTCGATGCGTTTCTTCATACCCTCACCCTCCGCCATAGGTATCTTAGTCGAAGTCTTTGTCGTCATTGTATTTTCTATTAATTCTCTGGCTTACTTCTCCTGACCGTCCACCCCCCAGTTCCTGGTGGACAGACTGTGTGACTGACTGTCCTTGGTCTTGCCATTTGTTATTGTTGTTTAGATTTTTGTCTTATGCTAGCTGTTGCAATTGCAAATCGCCTGACAACAGTTCCCCGAATTGTGCACAGAAAACGCACAGAGATTGTGTGCTGGAACTTCGACTGTAAATTATGGTCATATACTCTAGTAATTTTAAAAGCTATAGCGAATGCTGAGCCGACACAAGCTGGGCTTAGAAATTGTATTTGGGTTTTGGTAATACAGGGTAGCGCACCAATTGTGCTGCAATAAGAAATTGAAATACCTTTTTTTAATCAATTTGTATTATTGTATAGAAAATTCAATTTTATTTTATATAACTAAATGGTTTTGAAGATGATAGACCGTAAATAAGTTCCACGCTCATTCACGCATATGCGACACCTGATCAGAAAATAATTCATTGCGGCCTGAAGGGTTGAAGTCGGGATCTCGCCGCAATTATTGTTTTAATTGACTGTTTCAATTCAGTCAAATTCTTTGATTTCGTTTTGTACACCTTTTGCTTGACCATAACCCCACAAAAAAGTCTGGTGCAGTCAGGTGAGGTGACCTTGAGGGCCAATGGAAACAAGAGTTTCTGGATATTAATTTGTTTGGGAATTTTCGTTGAAGCTCCGTCATAACCGGTCTGGTATGCAGTTGCTCCATCTTGCATTAACCAAATTCTGTTAAACCGGATTCGTCTCCGGGGCAGTTCTGGGTTAAACAACTCCTTCAACTTTTTTTAAATAATAGTCTCCATTTACATTGGCATTGTGTTTGTAGCGCGATTCGTGCGCCACCCTGTACTTAAGCAATGGTAGCAAGCAGGTCGTCATGCAATTATTTCGGCACAAAAAGTGAATGATTTTTAATTAGGCAATTTGTATGTCAGTCAGTCTAATGGACTCCCAGGCGATTCTCCCACATTGTTCAACAAGACGCCCGAATGAATAATTTTGTTCGTGGAAATTCTGCTTTATTCGTCAACACAATCTCTCAGCTAAGAGTGTTGCAGTCTACAGCTTTATGCCTTTTTGTCATAGAACGACTTGTCAAGAGCCTGGAAATACGCTTCAGCTTCCACAACGACATCATAATTTGCTCCACAATGTACTGTCTAGCAGAGAATATAGATGTAAAATGTATGTCAAGAAGTTATTGGAAGTTATACGCAATTGTGGCACAAAAGTAGTCACATTTTTGCCAGTACTTCAGGCGATAAGTTTGCCATTTCTTCTTCAATATCGTTTATTAGAGCCGTCAAGATTTGTGACTTGTTCACAAAAAGGGCAAGTCTTTAAATAATACGAAGGAAAGGGTCGAGAGCAGTCAAATCAGGAAACAGAATTATTATTTTGCGTTATCCTAAGCACTAGTTTGAAATGACTTAGCTCACAACTAGTTCTAAAGCAACTAAAAAGCAACTATTTTTTCAAACCCCTGACATCGCGGTAGTAAACTGTAGTAACTGTCAATTGCCAATCATCAACGCTTTTGCTGTCAGATTTATGTCCGCCAGTGGACCAATTGAAATGAGACTTCACTTTTCGACATTTGATAATGTTTGGTGGCAGGATGCAGACCTATCCGAGGAGGAATGCAACATACTTAACAGGGAATTCGTAGAATAAAAGAAGATCGAGTCGAAAGATTACCATCAGATTTCTCTGTAGGAGAATACATCAAATGCATTAGGTCCTAATAACAGTTTCATGCTGATGGACGACCATATATTGGAATACTTGACCATTTTACTCAATGGTCACTCATGTTGTTTTCGAAAACCGAATAATGAGCCGAATGATGCCTCTACTTAAATGAGGTAAAAGTGCGATTATAGGGGATTTATTAGAGCTTTATTTGCTCTCCCCAGCACCGATGCCAATAGGAGTCATCCTGTCCAAACTAACCCAAGCTTCTGCAAGCTGCCTAGCGCAACAGTTTTTCTCGCGAAACTGGACTTGCCATAGGTTTGAAAGATTATATCGTCAAGTATATGTGTGGTCATCACTCATAAGTAAAATTCTCTGATAGAAAATCGAAGATACGTAGAATTAAATAGAGTGTTCTTCAAACAGAAATACTTGGCATCTACACGGCACCACAATCTAATCATATGCTGACGGCAGATCCGTCAATATGGCGGGACAGAATATTGACACCATATGATATTGCTAGCTTTTTCACTGCAGGCACATTGAAATATTGTCTTACAAATCATCAGTTACAATTTCAGAACATGGTCGGGGGATGCGATTGAAAAAATATAGATGGCGTAGGAATTCCGAAAATGAATTATCCAATGATTGTGGCTGTACTATTCGATAGCCTCTTCTCCCCATCAGCGCATGCCATTTGTAACAAAATGTTTAATAGGAAGAAAATCTTTAAATGTTTTGCTTTCGGCTCTTAGGGTGTTGATAAGGAGGCCTTGAATAATTTTCTTTGCCTTTCGGAACAACGTTATAAAATTATAGCGACGATTTATTCCATAACTGTATCCTCTCTATTGGTTTTACAAAGAAAGAGGAAAGTACTAAAACACAGATCACCGTTTAGCAATTTTTGAGGCGATGGTAAAAGAGAATAGGTTAGCTGTCAATTCATATCCGGCTCGAAGGACTAAAAGTAATTTCCATTGCGCTTTGAAATAACAAGAATCTTTTTTATTTAGCGTTACAAAAATGTAAGAGTGCGGTTTACACCAAAACTTTCACCTTCGTTGGTTTTACAGAGAAACAAATCTAATAAAATATAATAGAAATCGAATGGAATTCTTGTAGTAATTCGAAAATTTCAAAAGAAAGTTTTAGGAAGGGAGATAAAAAAAGAGTAGGGATTTTCAGGATAAGTATGAAAAAATTGTATTTAAAAGTGACAAAAATAATAAGTACCAATTAAATCTTTGGCTATTTACCAGCCCGTGCTGAAGTGTACGGTGTCAGTGTAGTCAATGGAGAAATATTCAATGCTATCGAAATGCCGCCTCGAAGTCCTGGTTGCCTACTGATGTTCTTTAAAATGAGAAACAAAACAAAAAACAACAGAGACCTAAAACATGGGGAAACAAAGATTCTCTCTTTATGGAACCTTACTATGATGTTTTTGAAACATTTCCTGCTAGGATGTTAATTAATTATTCGAACTGTCAGTTGTTAATGATATCAATCACTTATAGTTATATCAGAAGACTTAAACATTTCCTGCTAGGATGTTAATTAATTATTCGAACTGTCAGTTATTAATGACATCAATCACTTATAGTTATGTCCTGAATTGCAAAGAGAAGGTTGAAGGTGCAAAAAGAGATTTTTATACCAATTTTCGCTTCAGGCAGCTTAGGCTGTCAAATAACAAAACTGAATATCGTTCTCGGAAAGAAAAGCCCGCGCTATGGAGGCGACCAGCATTATATTATGCCCTTCCAAATGTCAGAAATACTAAATTTTTTTTAACTTTGTTGTGGACAAATACGAAATCGACATGAACAGGCTGCTACGTTAGGTTTTTTTTTTCTTGCCCTAATTGACAAGAATGCAAAAGATTGTGCGGGCATTTTACTTTTTTTTAAATGAGGCTGCAGTTCGAAATGTTTATATTTTCAAACTAGCTTTTATATTATAGATGCATATAATAAAAAATTGACATAATATTTTCATTCGAATCTCGAGATTTTTATTCTATTAGTAAATGCTGAAATTGATGGTCATCGAAACGTCTTTATGACCTTCTCAGTTTCCACATTCTTGTGAGGTCTAAGTTGGCTGAGGGCAAGGACAATAACATGCAATACGATCTCTTTTTCTAAGAATTTCTTACTTATTCTGAAAATTTCTGGGGCTTTAACGGACATGCAAAATCGTCTTTTTTTTTTTTTTTTGTTTTGCACAGAACAGTCGCAATAATGGCAAATTTCAGGCATTGGCAATGATGAAATGAAAAACTCTCACGTTATTGCTTGTTTAGATTCCCCATAAGTCAAATCCATTGCAGATATTCTATGCTAGTTGCCTGCAGACAAATGTGAGACAATCAAATATAGTCCTATAAATTCCTTTGCAGTTTACGAAGAAGCGCAGGTTAAGCAGCTATTAAGTGGACTAAGCATTAGTGATTTGAAACAGACAACAAATTCGGTAAAAATGTACTTAAGACTTTTTTGCTGGAACAGCTTTCGGCAAACATTCAGTCAATTTTAGCAACAATCAACTTGAACTTGTACCAATTGCCTCTTCAGGCTGCTAAAATTATGGAAGTAGCCTAGCCTCAAGTTTCAACTGTCAAAGTTAATTGACTTCGAAAGTCTCTCAATGTATAAGATATAACAATTAGGTAGAAAATTAGAATTATATTTGTATGATTGATATGCGATCAAATTGATTGATATGCGATCAATCAAAGGCGTTCATCCTTAAGTAAAATATTGAATGCAATTTCAGATTCAGCAACTTCCGAAACAGCCGTATCAAAAACATTTTGGCATTACAAGCTAGCGTTGTTGTCGAATATTTAAAGGAGCTGATGTGTCCGTCATCCCGCCTACAACAAATGTAAAAGAAACAAAGAAACCCTCGACGAATCAACTATATCCAAATATACTTTACGCTGGAAGTGGTACCTAAATACCTATAGTTGAGTAACATCAGCTGCTTCAACTAAACTTGTCTTCCGTATGGTTTCCTTTGGGATACCATATCTTATTGGTTTCTATAATCTTCTTCTGGCTACTGAATCTTTTTCAAATCTTTTACAAACATTTTCGAGGTTTGCTTCGGAATACCATACCGATTCAGCTATGTAAGTTTTCAAAGTTTGCTTCTGACAGCTGAATAAATTTCACATTCAATGAACCAGACTGACATTTGATGAGTCATTTTGCAACGTTTTCAATATTTTACATATCTAAACATTAATTCCAAATATTCTTTTAAGTCAATGGCTTTGTAATTTTCCAAAAGATCAGTAATGAGATCTGGTTTAACACCATTTAGTCGGTGCTACCTCATGCAATAATAATTTTTTAAGGAAAGACTAGCTAAGTCAATGAACTTGTGGTTCTTCCATAAGCTATTACTGGTGTTCTTACTTGAGTTGTCATTAAACCAACATCGTTTACCTTCATCACCTTTATTTATTTGCTCTTTCTCATCTCTAGATTGAAATTACCAAAAAGAAGCCCTAGAATTACCAGGAGAAATGACGTTGCCGCCGTCGTCGCTTTTTATTCTTATTATCTTCTCAGCAGTTCTGCATTCGCGGTTAATATTAAAATGCCTAGGCGCGTTTAGATTTATAGAAACTAAGCGTTCTTTTTTGTTGAGTCGCAAAGAATTCATTTATCTTGAGACTAAATAAACAAAGTATGTTTACTCACAAAGAAATCTTAGTCAAGCACTTAGAAATAGTTTCATTTTCGTTCATCATGCATGTGGTGTTTAGCTAATCAGTAAAACGGTCCAGTTTTGTTTAGCCATTCTCGATTCTAATTCAAACGGGGGCATTTTATCAGTTGTCACTTGGCGGTATTTAGTGTAAGTCGAGAGTTTACATTACGGACACATAAGTTAATGCCTTTTTTTGTGTATTTTTTAAAGTATCACATAATATTTAAGTGAAATGAACCTTTGGTTTGAATGAATCATTGTTGTTTATTTGCTTTGTTTGGAGTATTACTACGCTGATGTGTAATTTCCTAAGCCAATAGAAATGCAATGGAAAATTATTGTCATCAATTTATGATTATATGAAATTTATAAAACCCTAACAAAAGAGGGCGTTTGGCCAAACAGTGGCGTGGAATACATGTGAGTGACAATAAAGGGGAGAGTAAATAAAATAAATGAACAAATTAATAGAAGCATGCAAATTTGCTATTCGCTAATGCTCAAAATTTATTCTTGAACTATTAAATATTTGTATTTTTGAATTTCTTATGTAGAGCTATTAACATTGTTTAAGCTGCTGGAAGGTTAGCGGAAATATTCCCGTAAAATATGTACTCTTTTTTGAATATGATACTATGTATTCATCAGCATCAACCTCAGTTTTTTTTCAAAACTCTTAACCTGATGAATCGATTCCCAAGCAAATTTTCCGGAAGCATTTTGCAGCATTCTACTGTATCACACCATCCGCCACACATCTAGCTAATAAATAAACTACGCAATAAGAAGTCTAACTGAAGTAAATCACCACGGAAATCTTGCCCCTACAGCGTTTTGTGCGCAGACCAATACTGCTGAAGTAGAAGCTATAGCTTACAGATCAACATACCTTTGGAGATGATTATTAGGAAAGCTGATGCAATGCCGTTATTAATAAAAGTCATGTTACTTTCTATATAGATAACATTGGATGGAAAATGCGATATGTTACTACAGCCTTCTCGATCATGGAGAAGTAGTCAACAAAACTTACTTATTTCTTTCCGCAAACAAAGTAGTTAGTATACTGCGAAATGATGGCATCTATCTCTTTGCAGTACTGAATGATTTCACCTGTCTTGGATTCCCTACTAGCAAAGCTAACGGTGTCAGCCTGGAAATCAGGACAAGGTTATTGCTCGCAAACAAAATCTAGCATGGTCTTAGTAAGCAATTTAATGATAAAACAATTTTTCGGCGACAAATATCCAACCGCACAATACACTGGTTGAACTTTTCCTACTATATATACATATATCGGAATAAAAGAAAATGCCTGCTCTGGGAGTCTCAGAGAAAAATGCTTCAAATCGTTGCTGAAAGATATCGGAGTCACATGAATCACGAGCTGTGCGCGGGCATTAATATGGTCAATCGCGTCAATATGCAAAGATTTCATTCACCTTGCAGATGAACCAAAATGATCCAGCAAGCATAATCTTTGATAACGGAATCGATGATCGATGAAGGGGAGGGTGACTGAAACTTCTTTAGAAGGACAAGGCTTTTGAAACATTACCAACATTTGGCGTGGTAAATTAGAGAAATAGTGCTGAAACCGAAGATGTTGAAATTTTTTTTCTACGTGTGACTTTTAATGCCAAAAAATTCTGTTTTAGCTGCCATTTAAATGTGACAATAAATCATAGTACCTAGTGTTTGAAAATTGATGAGAGTTATTCCTGTTCTAAAACCTGACAAAGACCTCAAGCATGAACATAAGCGTGAACACCCTACAGTTGTCGCTGCGATATAAATGGGGTTCCCTTAATTAACCCAACTAATGTCAGCTGACAGGCTGAAATTTGTAAAGGCGTTACAAATTTGTCAGAGCCGAAGCTTATATTCCCTCGCTGCTGTAGAAACTGTATCAAATCATCGTCAGATAGGCAGTCATTTTCTTTTCATGCGTAATATATCGACTTATTTCGATTCCCTAGCGAAAAATCGTACTTTTGGTACATTTCTTTACGCAAATTTGAAGGCAATAAAACTTCGTCCTGGGCGTAGCTTTTATTCCCTCCAAAAAGAATTTATGTCCACACTGTTGTGGGCAATGTATCAAAACAATTAGGAATCCTTTCCTCATATATAATACATCAACTTGTGTCGACTTTGCAGCGAAAAATCCTAATTTTGGTATATTTCTATACTTAAGCCTCTGCTGGCACCACATTACGCCTTTAATAGACGAATGTTTGGCACAAATGTTAAATGAGTTCCATACTTATAGAGCTGTGGGTTCAATAATTTTATGGGGCAAAGATATGTAAGCGACCAAGAAGGTGGGCATTTCACAAACATCCTCTTCTTTTTTACAGGGAAATATCGCATTGGGTTAGCTCTTTCCAATGTCTATCAACTACTGTGATATATAGCATCGCTGAATTTACTATCAAATGGCAAAACTATATTTTCTGAAAATCAATTTTTGCAGAGATGGCTTCAGTCCTTGTCGGTTTATCGGTCTAGGACTTTGAGTCATTTTCATGTAAAATTTCTGTCCCCCAGCTGAAATGGTTTTTGCCATTCTTACAAAAGATGGAAATGCTTAAACCGACAAAGGTTCTACGACAATCAAGAATATACATTTTTGTTTTATATTGTCTCAAATGAGTTGTTACAAACGGAACGTCAAACTTTTTGTCGTCCCTACTGTAACGGTAGGTAGTGATAAAATGCTTGTTCATATTCGAGTCTAAAAATAGACGCAACATTTTCCTCTTCATTCACCTCTCTTTTTTTTCTATGCTTTGACATATGAATTTGGATGGCAACATACTTACCTATTTATTCTCTTCGAACATTGATCGCCTCCCCCTTTTACACTACGCTGCTGAGCCGTTTTCTGAGTATTAAATAACTATTGTATTTATTATTTTGTTTTTGTTCTTCTTCTCATTTAGTAATCATTATTTTTTTTTGTCTTTCTTCTTTCAGTCTGAGGTTGAGATTAAAGTCATTAAGAGATCGACCGCTTACAAGAGCCACATACATTTTCGAGATTAGCGGGCGTTTCGTCACAAGAAGATGTCTCAAAAACATCTCAACAATGGTTCATCGTCACATCGCGATTATGGTGCCATTTCCAGTTCGACGGCAAACATGATGGGATCATCCAACAACACCACATCGATGCCCGATGTGAATTTCTCCGGCTTTAGTCCAACAGAATTTATGTCACTTAGCGAGGATATCGGTAAGAATATACAGGCGGTCAATTCTTCATCAAGGCAATTGGATAAAATTTTAAAAATTCTGGGCACTGCGCGCGATCAGCAGTCGATACGTGATGAAGTCCAAGATATATTTGCACAGACCAAATCACCCATTGAGATTACCAGTATTGATCTGGAACGTCTGAAGGCTATTGTGCCGCGAGGAGATAAACAACAGAAGTTACAGTTGGACAAGCTAACAAATGATTTTCGTACAGTGGTCGAGAGTTATACGGCAAAACAAAAGCGCATTGCGACCGCCATGCGTCAAACATATACGCAAGCACAATTGGCTCAAATGCAAGATCAAGACAACAATACAGATAGCGAAGAATTGCTGCAGACGCAACTGCAGCTGGGACAACAGCAATTGCAATTTGAGCACGATATGTTGGTGGAACGTGAAAGACAAATAAAACAAATAGAGGCTGATATATTGGATGTGAATGTGATAATGCGTAAAATTTATCTAACGGGACAGGCGCAGGGAGAAGAAGTGGGTAAGTGGGAGTGCAATAAAGGGGAAGGAAATAAAGTTAGTGCATACGGTGGTTATAAGTATAAACTAACGATAATAAAAACACCATATTTTAGTGGTTTTAAATGGAAATTAACACTGATAACCCTAATTTGAGCTTTCGACCCTGTGAAATGCATCCTTTTACAGCGACGGGAACATCAAGTCACCACAATCACCGACAAATTGGCATTAAACAAGCCAATTCCTTCATAATTCAAGCCAATATTGTGGATCACTTTACTTCACTGTAGCAAACTCGCTTACTTAAGCATGTAGTATTAACACTAACGACATTATAATCAATTCTAATTACCAAACGATGTTAATCTTCCAACAATCACCGCCCTTTTTATTTTTAACTATTATACTTATTGCTTATGACGGTATAGAGAAAATTTCTGCAAATTTTCGCTTCTGTTAAAATACAACTAAATCAAACAATAAATCCAAAATTCTCACCTAAAACATTTCATCTGGTTTAAGCTTCACTTATAGTTTAAAAGAAACCATGATTCTCTTTCATTAAGCATTAAAAGCGGCATATTCTAACATAGTACTTCATTGTGATTGCAGTGGCGAACTTTCTATAATTCTTCTGTAAGCGTCTTGATAATATTAAATGGCTCTCCAGCCCTAAGTTGAGTTGGAGTACACATTTCATTAATGACAGTATTTAAATCCCTACTTAAGTTTATCCGAACGACCGTGATGAGTACACACAATTAACGTCTGGCGAATACTTCAAGTAGTCGAGTAATCGACAAGTCTAATATATATGTCTCCAACTGTGACTTTCTAAAAGAAGAATGCCGTTGCACGCACTGAATGTGGAAAGCTCTCCTACGTCTCATTTATGAACTGCAAAGGAATTTGTCTCTTTTTTTACTTAAATCTGTAATATATTACTCTTTGTCCATATGCGGCACGATGATTAGTCCAAGCGACTACCGTTCAATACCCGATAAAACCACTTATAACTACTTGAGCGCCTCTAGTCGACTAATCGACAAATCTCATGAATGCTTCTTAAATTTTGACTTTCAGAGTCGTCGTTAAACTGTATTTCCTGTTGAGTGAGTTTAGAAAAGAGAGTAATCTAAATGCGCCTAAAATAAAAATTGTTCAATCATTCTTTTATCAATCATTCATTTGTTAAACCATTCCATATTAATCATTTTTGTACCTTTTTTTCTCTCTTCCAGCAAGCATTGAAACCAATATTGAAAATGCTGCTACTGAAATTGAACTCGGCCGTGAGGAGTTGGCCAAAGCAGCCGGACAACGCCAAAGTTACCGTCGTAAAATTCTAATACTTTTAGCAATCGCTGTGATAATAGGCTTAATTGTAACTGGCATTATTGTCATCAAACTGACCAGTTAAACTGTTGAAAACTCCAAGTCGTATTTTTTCCTTTCTAATGAATTTGTATATGAGAGTGATGGCAGACAGGCTCCCTAACCTGGCCTGCTATCCCCTCTCCTCTATGCAACTAACCACCACCTCAAACATAATGGAACGTATATCATTAGTAGCAACAGAAGAGTATTGTTTGTAAGGAATAGAGAGGCAGTAGATTCCTTTTTTTTGTGAAGCATTAAATGCCGTTGGTTTCAATTTACATACAAATTCACGTTTCACCGCCTGTATATGTATTTTCTTGAAAAAGTCTACACCTTAATTGAATGTGGTTTTTATACTTATTAGATATGTTTAACTACTACCAGAATGTTATGATTATAAAAATGCTATCTATTACTTTTTATCATAAATTATTACTTTATTATTACTACTACTATTTTGTGTTTATATTAATTTTATTGAAATGAATTCATTCTCGATATGTCTTCTATAAAAATGAAATTTAATATCTGTATTTTTCTTTTGTTTGTTATTTATTAAAGATTATAATACATTTTAGCTAAGTTGATTGCTTTGAATTAGCTACAATGAAGTTTTCATCAAATTCTAAATAAATACAAAGAGGAAATAAGTTGTTCCCGCAGCTAGGAATCAACTATTTAAATATAAAACAACAATAAATTGTTAATTTAACATACAAAAAAAAAAAAAAAAAAAAAAAAAACGTACCAAACAAGAAGTTTATTTAATTTAACAATAAAAAGACAATACAAAATCAAGAGCTTTGTTTATAAATGATTTTTCTTTAGAAGTTTTTTTATTTGTAAATAATCGTCACAAATGAGATGCCGTTTTACAAATAGCAGTTGATCGAAATATCTTATTTCCTACCAGATGTTCATAAACTAAATGCAGAGGATTAAAGTATCAGGGAACTAAAATTCAAAAAAGAAAAAAAAGATTGACTGATGAATGTTAGATATACAAATGTACTGAACTAAAAAAGCGAGAGGAAACATTTAGGAGCAATGATGCTAGGCAGCTTTGCGTTGGAGAACAGTGGATGCTAGAAATGGACAGCTGTCGGGAGCTCAACGATAGGTGACAATTCGATTGTGATGCATACAAAAAGACGTTATTGTGCTCGAAAACTGTTATAAACCCTTGGGGGGAAAACGAGTATCTGATGTGATGCCTGATGATGACCGTGAGGATAAGTAATTGAAAGTTTGTTCCACGTGAAAAGGGAAGAAGGCTCTTAGAAGATTCTGCTGATTGTTCTCCAACTGGTGTAAAATAATAATAAATTGTGAGCTTGTCATACAGAAGATACATATTTTAATCCAGAAGTTTTTTTTTAAGTCTACATAACAATTGCTTTATCAAGTGTTTTAATAAAAGTTTTGATTTAAATCAGCTTATTTATTTATATCATTTTATCTGTATAAAAAAAATAGAGTTCAAAATTGGATCAGGATATCGTTGGATACGAAGTGAAATGATTTATATCCAATTGGATCACATTAGTTAGTAATTGCATTAGAAATTTGGACTTATTCCGATGTCGTGAAATCTAATCGAATTGCAACTAACAGCAAAATTGCAACTTACTACAAAATTTAAAGGCGCCTAAATAAAAAAGTTAGAAATATTCATTCGATAACAGACGAAATAGTTGGAAGCAAGCACTAAGTCGTTTGACATACTAATAAAACCTATTAATAAAGAATAGGAAACGGCTTCTTCTAGTGCCCTTGATAATGGCTCTTAGAAGATTCAACCAAAGCAGAACCCCATTTACATTTTTCAAAAGATCTATCCGTTCAAATATATTTTAGCGCCTATAAAGCATTCCCCCCAGGTCACAATGCGCTTGTGCAAATGCTTTTTCCAGTTTTCAAGGCATGCCAGACAGTCGCTTTCCGGTATGGCCTTCAGAGCCTGCTGCCATTCACATTAAAACTCAATAATCAAAAAAAAAAAAAAAAAAAAAAAAAAAAAAAACAAAAAAATCATTTGAGTTTGGGAAATAGCCAGAAGTCTTAATCAGTCAAATTCGGTGATTGTGGAGCGATATTCCCAAAGCGGTCATTTGAGTTTGGGAAATAGCCAGAAGTCTTAATCTGGCGAATTCGGTGATTGTGGAGCGATATTCCCAAAG
>JAHXMU010000326.1:75785-86223 GCA_019455685.1 Philornis downsi
AGTCTTAATCTGGCGAATTCGGTGATTGTGGAGCGATATTCCCAAAGTGGTCGTTTGAGTTTGGGAAACAGCTAAAGTTTGTTTCTTGATTTCACCTTGTTTTTGATATGAGTTGCGTGTGTCGAGAAAGTAAAGGTGTTATCGAGAACTACCTCAAAATTTTGATGTGCTGGACCGCAGGTATGAGCATGTCCCTGACTGTGACGTCCAACTGCATTTTACTTCTCTATTCCACGAGGTGAAAAGTGACGCTGTGGATTTAGACAGCGATAAATATAAGTTTCGGTTACTCAGGAAGTTAACAATGGTGGCCTGATAACGGGTGATGCTGACATTTACATCGTTTATCACCTACTGTACCCACTATATAATGAGCTCCATCTGTCGCTGATGCTTCTGCTTATCAAATGGTTGTAGTTTTCGCTATATAACGGATTTTTTGTTTACAGACATACATATTTTTGATTCTTTCTAACGCATTTCTGACATGACGTTTTGGTTAATTATACACATGCATATCTACATATATAGTTTTTAAAATGAAATAAAAGATGTTCTCTGGGTGCTCCATGGCTAATAAATGCAAAATTTCATTTTTCACTTATTGAACAGTCTTGTAATTTGTAAAATTCAGTTTGGCTATTAATATGTTAACGTCCTTATCGTAACAGTTCTGTTAGTTACAGAGAACACGCTTACAAAGTTTCCTTCTAAAACACCCTGTACAGGCGGGCACCTAAAGTCACTTACTGAATATGTTAAACTTTAAAAACTTGGCAGCACCACAAACTGTCAGATGTATGAAAACAAAAACACAGAAGAGCAAAACACGCGTGTTTTGTTGTATTCCTAAAATTTGTAAATAAAATATTATTTGCGAAACGCAAATCCTGCGACTATGGCTCAGGGTAAATTCAAGAAAGCCAAACTTCCAGCCAATATCCAAAAGAAACAAAAGCAAAAGCATACAGCCGCTTTCACCAGGAGGTCAAGTATGTTTGGCTGCTTGCCTATCTTCCCCCCAGCATTTTACTATAATACTTAGCTACTTCCAGATGCTCCCATCCAGGCTAAAAAATCTAAATTCACCGAGCAACAGAAAATCAAACAGGCTATTTCCAAGAACCTCAATAAGGCAGTGGAAAATGAAATACGCGGTCGTGCTGTCGAGGGTCATATCAATCTAAGTAAAGCCCAACAGGCGGTGGCCAAACATAATAAAACCGTGGCCGGCCCTACAACATCAACGGGAACGTCGTAGTAAATAAATGGACTATCAATGGTACTGGATGTTATGGTTTAGCAAGGTTTAGTTAATAATTTATATACAGTTGCCTTAGATATTCGGAAAATAAACCATGGTCTTGCTTTAAAACCGTATAGGGTATTTGTTGGTTCTACAGCTGAACTATATTGGAAGTAATTGCATAATTTGCAGACTAAAAAGAAGTGTCTTTCTTTATTTTATTTATTTACTTACATATTTATTCGGCTTGTAATTTAAAGCCTTCCGGCCAATTATGAGTTAATTACAATATGCAACAATTCATTTATTAGATTTAGTCTGCTCAAAAATTAAAAAAAAAAACACGTAATAAAAATTAAATATAAAATTTATAAAAATATTATATGATTTAAAGATGGTATGATTGTTAAAGACAAAAAAATATGAAAAAAAGACTAATTTAGAAGTTAATCGGTGTATAATCTAGAAATATCAGAAATTCGGTATGTGATAAAGGCTGCTCACAATTTAATTGAAAACAAAGTTTTACTAGAAAGTCTGAAAGTGTTGCAGAATGAGTCTTTTATAATTAGGACATAATTTAAAACATTTTGAATGGCTTGGTAGTAAATTGTAAATTCGTGCTACCATGAGTTTGGTTATTTTAGGAATGAGAAGCTGCTTATTACGAGTGGAATGTGAAAAATTTAACGACTTAAAAAAAATTGAGGGCTACACTGTCTAACAACTTTATAAAATAACAACAAAGACCTCAAACCGATATCATTTTTAAAACTACAGCCCAAGAAACGCTTAACATACTGTGTTATATGAACACAACGCGTCAGTGAATACAAATATCTCATAGCTCTATTAAACGCCTCTGAATTTTCCTCATATTTTGTTTATTAATGCCATTAAATACCTGTAAATAATATAAAATACTAGGCATGATGTAAGCATGAATCGATTTCTCCTTAATCGAAAAGTTCCACATACGTCCAATTTTGGTATATTTTCCAGGACATTTTTATGCACTCAATGATGGCGCAAAGTGTTTGGATCTTAATGTACAGATTTCCAGATTGCTTTCATAAATTTTAGATTGGCTAGCTGCCTTGAGATATTCGTCGTTAAAAGTTAGAAAAATGTCCGAATTCTGACTATTTGGCTGACAATTTTTTACAAACTCAATGCTGCAGCCAAGTATTTGGAGAAGATGAAAGATGAATGTGTAGGGTCTCTCGAATAATCGAAATATCAAATATCGAAAAATAGGAAATAAGGTCATATTTGAAGTTCATTTCGAGTCATTTAATTTCTTGAATAAATTTTGGTCAATAAATTTATACGCACCATGATTTAGGGACACTAAAAGTGACTTTGCTGGCTCCAGTTTGAAAGATATAAGACTTTTTAGAAGAGAGGCTTTCATGCATCACTAAAAATTGGCATTTTTATTTTTAAATTTTTGAAAAGTTTCAATGAGGCATATCTATGTATAAGTAGATTCTAAAGGCACTTTTGAACTCCGAAAATCTTTGTGTATGATAACGTATCCATTTAAAACTTAGTTTTAATATTAGTGTGGCCCTAAACTAATCTCAAACGCAGCCTTTATATTGATATTTTTTTAAATTTCGTGTCATTTTATCTTAAGGAGATAACACAGAACTTACACTATAATCAAGGCATTCGTTCTAATGGGTGGCGTTGAAATCTGCCCTTTGTTGTGGCTGAAATGTCCTTAAAGGAATTTTGCACAATTCCAATTGATGTGTTTCTTTATGAAAACGAATTGTTGGCATGTTTATTAAAAAATATTTGAAAATTTTAATTCTCCCTTTGAAATGAGTCAGTCTGATGCATAAGCAGGCTCGTGAGGTTGAGGCTCTGGCGTTGAGCTAGTGCATTGTTCGTTGGATTGTGGAGCACAGGATTCAGAAATTTTTGAAATGACAATTGAAAAACTTGCTCATACAAAAAACAAAACCACTCGAAAATTGATTTTTCAGAGCTTTTCTAAAATTTATACAATTTTTTGTTAGCTAAAAGCAATAGACGGTAGTCATTGACAGTTACTGGAAGGAATTATCCCTTATATCCATGCCTTTGTAGGACATGGCAATAACTGTGAGCTGGGATGTTGAAAAATATTAAAAATTACATTTTTTGCTACAAAAATAAGCTACGCTAATACATTACGTACCAGATGCGACCCTTTATATGGCGATGGATCGGTACATCTTAGGATAACAGTTTGCAATGCGCTATCTGTGGTGAAGGGAGTACAATTATTTGTACAGCTGAAATTTTTGGATCCTACCTAATTTTTCTGATTGTCTGCAACGCATTTATTTATGCAATTATAGCAGAAGTTTAGCAGAAATGATGGCAGTCTTTCTATTATAGTGACATAATTTCTCGTCTGTTGTATTATTTTATAATTTCCGGTAAAATGTAAAAAAAAAATCTTCAGTTAATTGAAGAATTAAGTTAATATTCTTCAATTAACTGATTTAATTCATGTCTTCTTGACTTCACATCTTTCAGTCGGGTCCACTAAATTTAGTTAAATTTTGCACACATTAAGTGGTTCCTAAAGTAGGGTTCCTCGATGCACAATGCCACTCCCATTCCCATTTCAATCAATACTCTGTCATTTATAGTTAGTCGGCAGTAGTAGCCTATATTTTCATTCATTAAATTGCCCTACAATTCTCTATAATAATGGAGAAAATTTGATCAAGTAACCACGCCCCCTCCGGCACCTTCCATACAAATGATCGATTAAATACATATATTTATACCTCCATATCTTCCAATTGGTTGTTGTTCATTCTACCAATAAATTCCGAATATTATCGAATTACAATTAATACATATCTATTCTGATAACCATCACTGTACTGAAATAAAGACTATACTAAAGCTCTCTCTCCCGTTCTTGTAGTCTTTTTCGAATATTGCAATGTAAGTGAGTTTGGTCGTGTGGACCATCTCAAGAGTTAGTCGTCGTAATACATTCCCCCCACACAGTCGCTGGAAATAAAGACTGAAACCTTAACAATTGTGTGTTTTATTTTAAATTTAATAAAGGTATTATTCCGTTTATGAATCTAACGGTTCAGATTTTTCTCCAACTAATATTTTTTTCCCCCAGTTTATTCTTTTCGAGAATATTCACCAAACATTGTTCGCCTATACAGTTGTAAAAAATGTAATTAAATTTACCACTTATTATGCGTTTGGTAATATAAGTTCTGGAAATGGAAACGAATCACATTGCCACACCCATTCTGGTATCTCCCACATAAATTGATCAATTTTTCGAAATTCAATCAATCCTCTGTCATTTCTAATTAGTCGGCAGTAGTAGCCTATATTTTTAGGCATTGTATTGCCCTGCAATTCATTACAACAATGGAGAAAATTCGATCAAGTAACCACGCCCCCTCCGGCACCTTCCACATAAATGACCGGTTTAACCCCATATGTTGTTACCTCCATATTTTACAATTGGTTTTAACAAATTCAACTACATTTGCCACACATCATGCGTTTGGTAAGTTCTAAGTTCAGGGAATAAAATGAAACAAAATTTACCTATTTATTGTAATTTGTTAAAAAGTTATATAAATTCATAGCAAGCAACTATACTACTTATTTATACTAACCAAAATGTGAGTAAATAAATCGATACCTCTAATACCTCCTATGCAAATTATCTTATTTAACTGATACATTCCTAAATTCGTATCTTCCATTCATTTGCTTTATAACAAAAGCAAACAAATTCACTTGCATCTCATGAATAAGATATGGAGAGCTTCTCACATTCAGTGAGCTTACATTGTATACTCTATTTTTAGATTCACTCAATGAGACCTACAATTTAACGACGATTCCGATCATAGTTTTAGAAGCATTTACATGATTTATCGACTAATCGACTATTTGCGGAATTCGTCAGACACATCGAGGTGATCGCAGCTCAAATGATGATAGCCGGCTGCATCAGGGGTTGAACCCGTAATCACGCAAACGATAATCGTGTGTACTAACCGTCGCGCATTGACCTGTTACTATATTTAGCATAGTTGAGCTCTCATCAGGCATTTAGTACTGCGAATGAAAGTAGATTGCACTGCCATGCCCTTTAGAAGACCATACAGGGTTGCCCATATTCGACGGACCCATGTTTTAAAAAAAAAATCAAAGAAAAAAATAAAAATTTGGCGGTTAGCAATCTTATTCATTTAATTTGTTCCAAGTAGATTTGTTTACATCAATTTTTGAATATGATATCTCTCAAATGGCCGCCTCTGGCGTTGATGGCGTATTGTGCCCTTTTTGTAGCATTTTCCATCGTTTTCGCCAACATTTCGGCCGGAATAGCGGCTATTTCTTCACGAATGTTGTCCTTGTGCTCTTCTACGGTCCTTGGCTTGTTAACGTAAACCTTTGACTTCAAATGTCCCCACAAGAAGAAGTCAGCGGGCGTCAAATCGGGCGAACCCGGTGGCCAGTCCAAATCACCACTTTTCGACATCAAACGGCCCGGAAACAAATTCTTCAGAAAATCGATTGTTATGCGACTTGTGTGCGGTGCAGCGCCGTCTTGTTGAAACCAGAACTGCCTCATACGCTTTCGACGAATAATTGGCATAACAAAATTGGTCATCATGTCGCGATAACGCTCCTGGTTGATGGTAACAGCATGGCCATTTTCGTTTTGGAAGAAAAACGGCCCAATGACCGCGGCACTAACGCCGCACCAAACTGTGACTTTTTCGTCATGAAGAGGCAATTCTTGAATCTCCTGAAGATTTTCAGTGGCGTAAATACGGCAATTTTACTTATTTACGGTCCCATTCAATGTGAAATGGGCTTCATCGGACATGATAATTTTGTTCCAAAATTGCTCGTCATCATCGGCCATTTCGATGACTCGTTGGGCCCATTCCAATCGACGAGGCTTGTCCGCAGGCAACAATCTTTGCGTCAATTGAATTTTGTACGGGAACAAATGCAAATCAACGCGAATAATCCGTTGTAAAGTGGACCGAGCCATGCCCAACTGCTGAGAACGGCGTTTTTGGGATGTTCTTGGGGACCTCTCAACACTGGCTCGTACGGCAGCGATATTCTCGGGCGATCGCCTTGGTCGACTTTTATTTGGCCTCTTCGGATTAGAAAGAGCCTCACCAGTCGAAAATTTTTCGTATAAACGCTTAATGGTGTTCCTAGAAGGCGCACTTCTCACATTTTCTAATATTTTAAAAGCACGTTGAGTTTTCACAATTGACTTCTTCTGTTGAATGTAAATTTCAACTATTTCAGAGCGCTCGCGTGGCGTGTATTTATCCATGGTAAAAATCGAGTTTCCATCTGCGGCAAAATTCAAAATTTACTACATACTTTTTTCGCTCTTTATATCTTTTCAAGCACACACTTAATTCACATCACACAACTCACATAAATTAATATATTATATATTTTACGAGATGTTCAATTCATTTAAAGTTTTTGTGATTGTACTACAACAATTTCAGTCAAAAGTTTGAACGTTCCCAGATCTCTCATATGCAGGCGGATAGATAAATGAATGAATGAATCAGAGAAGTTTTCGAGAAATCACAGAAAAATGAAAACTTGCGGCTGCACAATGTGGAGGAGGAGTTTTTTATATACACTCTCTCTCTCTCTCCCTCCTACTTTTGCAACGACCAAAACTTTTGCATTTTATTAACTTTGTCTGAAAGCATTGCGGGGGAAAATAGTAAGAAATCGGAGGGTGGCAAGAGTAATAGAAATATTAGAGGAAGCAAAGGAAGTCAATTTGAAACGCATAGAATGTTTTTTTTTTCTTGTATAATATTGAATGCTGGATAGTAATACGTAAAATATATGATATGATGATAATAACTGCATTTTGAAATATTTTTTGGTGGCCGAATTGGAATACTTTAGACGTCCTTTTCTTAAGATTGCACCCATTTACAAGAAGTCCACAATCTGTATTGTAAAACTCTTCAATATTTAGCTATTCATAAACATTTACTTAAATGTTTATAATTCGAATTTCTTTAGAAAGAAAAAACGTTCTTTAAATATTTAGCAAATATTTATGAATATGGCCTGTAGACAATTAAGCAGCGCCTTTAACAAAAATATGGCTTTTTTATTATTGGACATTTACAAGATATTTGCTGTCATCATTTTTGAATAAAACATAAAAAAAATATTTACAAAACATTAAACCTTATGATATACTGCATCGTATTCATACATTTAAATTAATATTTATTCAAAATTATTCTTGTGCCACCCCTCGTATAATCTTAATGCTACTGTAGAATTAATTTACAACATGTTAGAAACAAAAGATCTGAGTCAGCTGGATCTTGTGCTGATGCAGTCTCAAGTCTCAGCGAAAAATGTATTCATTAGAAATCTGCGGAAATCGGGATTCTTGCACATGTTGAGAAAACGATTGCCTCGAGTTCTTCTGCAGAATTTCACGTACAACGGCGATGTTCTCGGCGACGTTTCCTGTTTGTAAGCATGTTGTTGGCTGATTATTTACCGAACCGGTCGTCTTAAATTTGGCCACCAATAGTTGGAGAGCTTACTTTTGGAAGACCCACGCAAAATGTCGCAAAATAGGCTTAAGGCACGCGACGCTTGCATTGACGAACACACATTTTGATAACAGAGTTTTATCATTTCCATGTATTGTTCAATCGTTATTCAATCATTTTATAATGAACAACCGATTTGTTAGGCACCGCTAAAAATAAAATAGTCGCCACAGACTATTGATCAGTTCTACACGCAAAACCAGTTATGTAGACCTATTCTAATTAATGGAGAATATCGGCGTTCATACGATCCAAAAGCTGATACTCCTGAGTAAGTCAGATTGTGTGGATGAACCAGGGCAAAAAGAGATCTATTCGATCGAAGCTGTTGGAATTATTTTTTTGAGTGCAACAGACGTTGGATAAATAGCGGTAATAGTAATTGTTTTTAATATTACAGTATTACAATATTCAATACTTTTCTAAGAAAAAAAGTTCATTTTGCTGCGATAATCCTTTTATATTTTGCAAATATATAAAAAAAAATGTGTAAAAAATATATACATATATATAAATATATAAAATATAATTTGCAAATATTAAATCCAATTATTACTTTGTTTTTATACTTTTATTTCTAAAATATTTATTTTCACAACAGCTGACCATAAAAGCAAATATTTGTTATTGCTAACGAAAGTATAATTCAAAAACTTGCGAAATTCATCACATTGACACAGCTGGTTGGACGGATAGCTATTTTGGACTTCCCCAACATACTATCTTCAGCGCCCCTACTTGTTTGTGCTTTTTCAACCATCATCGCCATCTTAAGGCCCATTAATTTTACAAAACAATTGAGAAGTTTTACACACCGGTATGAAAAAATTCTCAACGAAGAGCACAAGCCAAATATAACTCAATTGTCGCAAGTCCAAGTCCATGTATGCGTCCATCGGGTACAATCGCATAGAAGTTATTGTTGGCACAAATGCCTATTAATATAGCTTAATGAAAAGCTAGTCAGTGGACCTTCTGTGGATTATGTACGTTTTTGAATTTATAGTCGATTTACTACATGATATTAGGTGCGCAACTAAATTCTAGCTATTTTTTTTATAAAAATATAACTTTGTTATGAAAACATGTTTACAAATGATTTATTAAAAGTATTGCCCAAATTTTTTCCATCTTTCTGGCAAAGGTCGATATCCGTCGTGGTAAAACTGTTCATTTTTTGAGGTTATCCACGAATCTAGCCATTTCTGGATGTCGTCACATGAGTGGAACTGCTGGTCAGCCAGACCGTGTGCCATTGAACAGAACAAGTGATAATCCGATGGCGCAATATCTAATGAATATGACACATGTGGTAAGACTTTCCATTTCAGCGTTTCCAGGTAGGTTTTAACGGGCTTGGCCATGTGAGGCCGAGCGTTATCATGCTGAAGAGTCGCTTTTTCGTGCCTCTCCGTATATTGTGGGCATTTCTCGCGCAGAGCTCGACTCAATCGCATTAATTGAAGTCGATACCGATCTCTAGTGATGGTTTCGCTAGGTTTCAACAGCTCGTAATAAATATTACCAACTTGGTCGCACCAAATACAGAGCATAACCTACGCAGCGTGAATATTCGGCCGAGGCGACGACGTAAAAGCATGACCGGACTACCGCCATGACTTTCTTTTCTTTAGATTGCTGTAATGAATCCATCTGTTAAAATGCGATGAAGAACCCCCTTCCTTTTTTGTGGCTGAAGCAGTTGTTCACAGGCGAAAAAAACCATGGTCAACGTCCTTTGACTTCAATTCATAAGGAAACCAAGTTCTTTGCTTTTGAATTATTCCCAACGCATGCAATCGCTTGAAAATGGCTTGATGGGCAACTTCTGATACTGAAGCAAGATCTACCTGAATTTGACACGGATCCCCATCAAGCAATACCGTCAATTCAGTGTCTCCGAAGGATTTTCGTCTTTCTTTTGGGCGAACGATCGTCAACATCAAAATCATCGTCTTTACAGCAACGGAACCAATCTCGACACGTTGATAATTTGAAGCTTCGATTGAAAGAAGAAAATCAATACTTTCCGCATATGACGATTATTTGACACAAAATTATACATATTCACACAACCAAAAGAATATGACGTCAAAAGAAAGTCACTATTATGTCGAGGCGGCATGTTTACCATATGCCTAAGCTTGGCTCATGACGTTTTGATTATGGCAGTGTCGATTAGCACTTACAGCTGGCGCCATCTATTGGCAAACAGCGGAAACTTAGTTGCGCATCTAATATGATTTTAGTTCTTAATCCGGTTCAAGATCTTTTTTCTATTAGCAATTATTTATTATTGGTAAACTTTTTTAACATAATGTTTAGGGTAAACCTTTTCAAATGACTAAAACCGATCGACAGCTAAACAGTTTTAGATTATTGCCTCAGTATACTGATGTGAAGGTTTTACATGAGTCTTGCTGAAAAGCTTTACCCATGGTGTGCCACCACACATTACATGCTTTTTCTTGGTTATGTGTTCTTTCTTTCTTCAGGTGACGGCCGGCACCCCTTTGGTGTACTCACACTAATCCCGAAGGATTAGTTAGACTACCAGAGATTGGAAGTA
>JAHXMU010000326.1:111674-130476 GCA_019455685.1 Philornis downsi
AGGCAGAAAGTCATGAATTTAAATGTGGAATTGTAGATGGCAACAGGCTTAGCGATTTTCTTTTAGAGTCCAACTCTCTAAGTGGCTGAATGAGCACAATCTGCATTAGGGCAATTTGTTTTTTTATCATCACAATTTGTGTGCCCATCCAGCGGAAGACGAAGACGATGAGATCAAAGAGACATTTTATAAGTACATAGAAGAAATATACGATTTCTGCCTGGCAATGACATTAAATTACCTATATTCTGGGAGGCTTTAATGTCAAAATTGGAAAGGGAAGACTTTTTGCCCAACAATTGAAATATTTAGTCCACCAAACCTCTGCTCCAGCAGATTTCCATATGAAGACATCCGAAAGGCAACATGGCTATCTCCTGATCATAACCACAGAAATCAGATTGTTCACATTGTAATATTTAAAGGGAAGACATTGATCTAGTTTCATGGACGTTTGTGTGATCAGTGGTTGTAATATAACAAAACAATTCTGTTAATTATTGAGGTAAAAGACCCCAAAATTCTTATATTTTTAGCATTTGGGGAAACCCTGTTAAAATTTCGATGGCAACTGCAGAATGAACTGTATTTGAATGTGGAAATATTCACTCCGATAAGTCCTTGTGCAATGAAGAATATTGTACTGTGCCTGAGGAAAAGCATATTGCATACATGGCAACGCTGCAGCCAATTAAAACTTGTTCTGCGAGAGACTTCTTTCTATAAGAGGGCGAGGAAAAAGTAACAGAGCATGGGGTTCCGAAAAACGAAAGGATAGAGATGAAGTTTAAGAATTCTACCAATAGATAATTATTAAAAAAGTTATAACCCAGGGTTCTTTCACTTTAATGATAATGATGGAAATCTGCCAAAATATACGCAAAAAGTGCTGCAATTAGCACTTCTATAAGTTGCTAATTCAGAACCTTAATGCAATTGAATAAATCACACTATTATGGGCAGTAGCACAGATCGTTTAAAAGCGAGCGAAAGCGAGGTTAGAATAGCTTAATCGAGGCTTAAGAATAATAAACCTAGGATGTTGAAAAAAATGCTGATAGATGTGTAAAAGATTGTTGGTGAAAAACTAATGAAGAATTAGCATCAACTCTGATATCAGCCTGATATCCATTGATATCCATTAATTCTGACACAAATTAACAGAAATTCGAAATCTTCGGGCCGATTTGTTATCGTTATCTGCAAGATATGTTTTTGTAATAGAAAGGTACTACAATTTGTAGCCCAATTTCATGCACACCATACATTTAATCATGAAGATTTGTTATTCTATGTAATCCGAAGCTGTTTATTTCAGAAATCTGTAAATGTTTCACATTTAATTAAAGTAAATTTCAAATATTTGTACTCAGTTTCTGCCAAAAGTGTTTTTTCGAGTGTACTCTACTTGTTGACGGAACGGACAATTAAAATAAATTTACCTCATTAACTGGTATTGCAGCTCAGCAATCTTCCAAATGCATCCGCACAAATTTTAATTTCATAAATCTATAAATTTGAGAATCTTCAGTACAATTTCAGCATTCGACATTCAGCATTCTAACGTTTACGTAGGGACGAACGAAATTCACAAAAGAAAATGTTTAAATTTTTATCAATTTTTTGTTTAGTTGTTATAGTTGTAAAGGCTTATGATTTCTCGGATAAATATTTCAGTAAGTTTTTTACAAAATGAAACCTCAAATAAAAAATAAAGAGAAAATTTGTGATAAAAATCATCTCAAAATCTCGAAATAATACTAAATTTGTGTTGGATTTTTATTTTCGTAAAGATCAATTTCTCTTCGAGGAATATGAATCTCTGAACTCGGATACTTTGGCGCGGCATCGCCGTAGTGCTGAGGAAATGCCTCCTCTGGAAAAAGCATTAGTTGAGATTGAAGTTCCCGAACCGGTTTCGGAAGAAGTTCCAGTTGCAGTTATAGCTTCTATCTCTGCTGAAGTCCCAGCTCCTACTAAAACTTTAGCACATGCTAAGGTTGAAACCGTTGAGATGTCATCTCAGTGCGTTGAACGATTCGGCGAAATGAAAAAGGATTTAACCTGCTGCAATGCCAATAAACATCATCCGGCCTATTTCTCTATGATCAGGGAAACAAAGAAAAAATGTGCCTTGAAATTAAGAACCAACAATCGTAAGTAATGAAAACATTTATAAAGATGCGAAGTTATATTTGAAAAATAGTGGGAGACGAGTTTACAATATAATGCTCTAGTCGATAACATGAAGTTTGTGTAACAAAACGTAAGCGTGTCTTTAGTTATCTGAGTGGGTAATCTGATGTATCGCATATTCATCATATATCGAACTGAAGATTCCAAAAATCCGACAAATTTATTTATTTAACTAAAAATGTGTTAAATCCTATATTTTGTCTAATAGATAGCATGCAATGAAAATTTTCCATATACACATATGCTTTATTGGATACCGTATATTCTGTGTATAGCTGGGGATTTATTGTTGGCTAACAATAATGAAACGAAGCTGATATTCAGTTACATTACGTAGAAATACACCCGAACATCATTTTGAAATCTTCAGACAGTCACGTGTTGAGTGGGTAAACGTGGCATCGTCCAGGTAGCTTTTTTATTCCCAGGTAGAATGGAGGGCTTTCTGATACCATCTTAGTATCGACGACGATGTCTGGTTTTCTGAGTGCCTGGTTACGTACGGTTTTTATTCTACTTAATTTCGTGCTACCTTTTCTGCTACCAGGTGACCATCGGAGTCTGTGTTAACACCCAGGATCAAAAGCGCGTGTTTGGCACAGAAAGCATCACTTCCATCTACTATCGAGTGACCAATCTACTATCTACTATCGTGATATGACAAGGAGATAACCAATTCCCGCTGTGGATACAGGATCATCCGCGGCGAAAAAATTGTCTGAACCCATCTGCCGAATGTTGAAAACTTCTAGCAAATTTTGACCTCTTGAGTCAGGCAGTTATCTTATGTGTTTTCCGTGCACTCATAAATTGTATTTTTGATATCAGCATCCCCGTCTTCTACAGGATGGAGTCACAAATCAGCAAAGTACGAAATATTACGCTTCATGCGGATTTTGCTTTATGTATATACTACTGCCCAATGAGTGTAATTTTCTTATCCACCACAAATTCATATCAAAATCCATGCTTTTTACATGGCATGTTATGACTAGTACTTGTCTTGACGGATGGCGGTGATGCCACTTTTTGTATTTGTCATGAATCTTCGCTATTTATTATTTACAGGACATACTATATAGAAGTTCAAATAATTGATTACACATAATGTCTTTACTTACTAGGGTGATTAAACCCTCTACGCCCTTCTTCTAGGTTTAATACACTAAATTTTTTTTTTATAAATTCAGTAACTTACTGTATACGGGGTTCCATGGCTAGAGTCATCCTTATTGTTTCTTTTATTAAAAATCGGAATTATTTTATATTCTGAATTGAATTATATATTCAGTAATGCATCCAAAAGCGGAATATTTGATCACCAAAACAGAAATTTGTTCAATATGTGTCGAAAATCGTTGATTTTATTCTAACCTTAGTATAAACATATCATTATATCGTTATTATACAGGGTGGGCCATAAGGGTGTTGGCGGTTTAAATATTCAATTAAAAAAAACTACGAAACATAAAAAAATATATTTGTATTTTTAAAAAGTGGAAGCATGGAAATTTTTAAGACTTAAAAATAATGTTGTCCAAATGCCTTCCCTCGGCTGCTTGACACTCTTCGAACCGAAGTCGCAAATTTTGGAAAACTCGTTGAAAAGTTGTTCTCGGTATTTTGTTACTTTCCTGAATAATGTTCTTCTTTAACTGCTCTAAATTGGTCGGATTATTCTTGTAGACTACCGATTTGAGGTAGCCCCATAGAAAATAATCGCATGGAGAGAGATCGGGGCTACGTGGGGGCCATTCAATATCCCCCCTTTTCGAAATGAGTTTTCCAGGAAAAACATTTGTCAGCACCTCTATGGATACCCTAGCCGTATGACATGTGGCCCCATCCTGTTGAAACCACATCCTCGAGGTATTGCCTTGAAGTTCTTGCAAAGCTGGCACCGAAAAGTCTGCTAGCATGTTGCAATAATTGTTCGCTCTAACCGTCGTGAACTGAAACACGAACACGCTCCACAATGTCGGCTGATCTTGCAGAAACTGGGCGACCACGAACCGTTATTGGTACTGTTGAGCCGGTTGTTTCGAACATTCTGATCCATTTTCGTATCACTTTGGCGCTTGGAACTTCACTTAAATCGTGTAAACCGTGTTCATGCCGATACAAACGTCGTGCAGTAATCACTGATTTATTGTTTTCGTAATACGCTCGGACACAAAATGCACGCTGCACTCCCGTATACGGCTCCATGGCGACTAAATTTCCAGGAAGCGGCGCAGCGAACAACATATCCCCCCGCCACCCCGCGTCGCGCGTTACCGAGAAATTGAATGTTTAGACCGCCAACACCTTTATGGCCCACCCTGTATTATGTTTGTTATATCTTTCTTTGAGCGGCGGTAACTTCGATGTTATAAAGAACAAATCATGTGGTCAACTGATCGACAAAAAACTTCTTTAACTGACGATAGGTGTCGCACATGTCATTTCAATACATATTGCCCAGGATATTAAAAAATACGCATCAGCCATTACATCTGCACCTGAAAATAAGAAGATGGATATCGCTTTTATATTTTCTCTAACAGAAATATAGCTAAAAATGCAAATATCTTTTATCTAAATGCATTTCATTGTGTTACTTTATAGTACTTCATAAAATTTAAAAAAAATCGATCAATTCTGGTATCTCAAACTCAAACGATCGATTTAACCCATATTTTTGTTCATAACTTTCATTTATTTGTACTTTACTCAATGAAATTGGTTATGCTTTAACAATTTGCTAAACTAAAGTCTGAAAAGGATAGTGGATATGAATCATTCGAGTAAATCATTCTGTAGAAATCGACCGATTTTACGAAATTCGATGTATTCATTGTAGTATATAAATAGTAGGCAGCAATAAGCTAATTTTTAATCAAAATTATTGATTTTAGAGCTTGACAAAAGTTTGCAAAAAATGGGCGAAATAGACCAATATAATTATTCTACTTCAATCCCTAATTTGCAGTTTACATCGCTTAAATTTTTACCGAATTTGTCAGTCATTACAATACAATGCTTACATACATACACTATATTACACACTTTTAGTAAGTTTAATTGTGCGAAAGAAAATGATCTGAATTGTCAGGATAAGAATTAAACGATTTGGAAAAAACAATGTTTTCTCTACCGGGTTATACATCTATCGTGCGACCTCTTCAACATACTGTTGAAGATGATTATGAGGAAAGCTGCAGTTAACAAGACTGGTACCATCTTAAATAAAAGCCATATGTTACTCCCATATGCAGATGACATAGACATTATTGGCAGAAAAAATGCAAGATGTTACTGCAGCCTTCTCAAGCATCGAGAAGGAAGCGGCGAAAATGGGTCTGGTGGTAAACGAGCACAAAACATAGTTGGTGGTTTCAACGAACAGAGAGTTTACTCCTTTGGGACGATAAAGAGGTAGATGAATTCTTCCACCACCTCATTGTATTATTATTGTTTATAGTTGTCAACGTTCCCACAGTGTCCCAAACGAGTAGATTAAGTCTACTCGTTGTAAACAAAAGGAATGATGTTATCATGGACATAAAGAGGAGGAGACAGATGTTAATATGGGCTAAGCAAGCGATTCAATGATAAAACCCTCCCTCGACAAACACAAATTCGACTGTAATAGACGTTGATTCTACCTATCTTATTATATGGCGCAGAATCCTAGGTTATGGCACAAGCGGATGAATCAGTAGTGGCAGTTTTCGAGAGAAAAATACTCTGGAGAATATATGGACCCATCTTCGTTACCGGAGAGTATCGGCGTCGCATGAACAATGAGTTGTGTGAGCTATATACCGACATCGACGTGGTCAAACGCATTAATATGCAGCGTTAATGTTCTGTGGATGGACTTAAATGCTCCGACACGGAAAGTTTTCGACAACGAGCTCGATGGACGACGCAGAAGAGGGCGACCAAAGCTCTGTTGGGAAAACCAGGCTTTTGAAATACTATCGAAACTTGGTGTGACGAATAGGAGGAGAAGCGCAGAAAATCGAAGCGTTTAGAATTATTTTCTACGGGCCTCGTATAATAGATAAGTATGCCCACTCCAGACGCCACTTAAGAGGAAGGTGATGATGTTTGGATCTTGCCATTATGTACGAAATATAATGGCATTTAAATGTCCGCTTTTGGATTGGCAGCAGTGAATCCTTTTGAGGTCGTTTTTGCCTACTTTTTCTCACTTTTCAGGTGGTATCTTGGCGATAACTTGACGAATATTGGTTTTTAAATGCTCCAACGTTTGGGGATTATCTGCATAAGTACGGTCTTTGACATAGACCCACAAGAAATGTCAAACGACGTCAAATCGCGTGATATTGGTGGCCAATTGACGCCGCCGAAACGTGAAATTACGTTTTCTGAGCACTTCTCATGCAATAAAGCTAAAATCGATCGTATTGTGTGGCTCGTGGCACCGTCTTGTTGAAACTACATATTGTTCAGTTCATAATGTTTAATTGCGAGCCGAATTTGCTTTGAATTGAAATTCGGACTATCAGCCACACTTTCACTAATAGCAGCGATATTTTCGCTATTCCGGTGATGCACAGGTCTGACCACATCTGCAACGCTTCCAGTCTTTTTAAATTTCTTTATAACCTTGACCACGTTTGAATCACCACTTTTGCAATAAATTTTAATTGGTTTTATGTGTCCTTAGGTTGCTAAACGATCTATTTTCGTAAATGGCAAACCTTACATTAACAGACCATCGGTTTCGACTTAATATCTGTCTGTCATTGTAATAAGTAAGTTCAGAAAATTAATATTTTTAATTTTACTATTTTGTGTTAATTCAGACCATTTGTTGGGAGGGATTTAACACGTCCTTTTGGCACAGCACAAACTTCGAAAGGAATATACATACATGTCAGTTAGAGTAATGGTTAATATGACATATATTTTCATTCCTCCGAGTGAAGGTATAATTAAACGGAAGTATCTGTTAGTGCTATGATAAACGGAATCCTAACTGTGTTCCTTAAAATTTTCTAATTTCTAACTTCTTTCTTTTCAATTTTTCTCTTCCATTAGCCGACGTTGATAATTTTGATCCTTTCAACTGCCAACATACGGACAAAATCAAGGAATTGCTTACATGTGAAAGTGAATGCGTCGTCAAAACTTTGGATATGCTCGATGAACATGGCCTTATTAAACGTGAGGCTATCATCGAAAATTTTAAGAAACATGTGACTGAAATTGATGCAATGCAAATTGAAGCTCTTGAATCATATGTCGACAAATGTCTAGACAAAATTAAGGATGCTGTTAAGCCGGAGAATAAATGTAGTCAAGCTCCTATTGAATTCCAACATTGCATGTATGGTGAAATGGTTGTGGGCTGTCCGACTGAATCAAAAATCAATACACCCAGGTGTCAAAAAATCCGTGAACGTTACGGCAAAGGCGAAAGTTTAGCATTGAGCAAACATGCTTTGCATGAATTTTTCCATCAGACTAAACATTTGGGTAAAGCTTAAATATGTACGATATGAAGGAGCAATTGAAGATATGATTAGTTAATAATATTTATGATCTTTAACAAATAAATTGTTATTTTAGTGACGAAATGTCAAAGAAGTTGTTTCATTTTTAGGCCAGTTTTATTATAGAAATTAGAGTATTTTAATTCATTAATATTGTAAAGTAAACTCCATTTCTGTTCCATCCATTTTATTGTTTTGATATTTTCCCTAAAGTGTACGAGTATTGCGAACGTTTCCGAACTACATTCGTTGCATGGTAAAATATAAAAAAATCGTCATTTGAGCGCGGTTCTAAAACCAGACGTATAGATAGCACGCGCCAGTAGTTTAAAAAAAATATTTTGGTGAGAAGTGGCAACCTTATAAATCAAGGGCTTTTGATGTTCTGCTATTTTCCATAAACTGTATTGTGAAGATTTTCGAACTACACTTTTTGCTGGGTAAAATATAAAAAAATCGTCATTCGAGCGCGGTCCCGAAACCAGACGTATATAGGTAGATAGCGCCAATAGTTAGGAAAAAAATATTTTGGTGAAAAGTGGCAACCTTATGAAACAGGCTTTAAATTTCAAAGCGCCACGTTGTTTAGTATTTTTATTTGAGCCACCAGAAGTACGCGTTCTTAGTGAATTTATAAACACGGAAAAAATTCGTTACCATTGTGTAATTTAATATTTCCATTTAAAAGGTTTCGGTCCAAACAATATTAAAGCCGAGCTAGATTATACTCTGGGGAAGTCTGTTCCTTCTTTTACGACTGCAAAATATTGAATAGCAGAGTTTGAACGAGGTCGTACGAGCTGCCAAAACGAATATCATAGTGACCGACCAATTGAAGTACCCACGCCAAACACGGTTAAGAAAATCCACAATATAGTATTGGCTGAAGGTGTGTGAACTAGCTGCAATGATAGACATTTCAAAAAGTCTTACACATCGTATACATAGACCGAAGATTTGAAGATGAGAAAGCTGTGCGCAAGATGGGTGCCGCGTTTGCTTTCGAAAACAGAGCAAAAACAGCGTCGTGAAGATGTTTTAGTAGAGTGTTTGACGATGTTTAACCACAATAAAGCCGAATTTTTGCGATAATTTATAATCATGGATGAGACATGTGTGCACCTATTCACACCTGAGACAAAGGAACAGTCAAAGCAGTGGACTGGAATGGAAGAACCGTGATGTCGTCTGTTTTTTGGTACGCGCAGGAAACTATTTTTATTGATTTTAGGTGATGAAATTGCTCACTGTCATCTCTTAGGATAAATATATGAAATATTTCTAATTTCTTATTACATATATTATGTATGGGCCATATTTTTGAGTAACTAATAGTCTCTAGAAAAATAGTTTAAGTTGACAAATCTTGGTGTTAAAATGTAGTTATTATTAAAGTTAATTTGTTTGGAATGAACATTTGTTTCAACCTGAAGTAGGTTATAATTTTTATTAACTTTTGTGGTAAAAAAAACGTAAAGCCTTTATAGAAAATGCCTTAAGTGGTTAGGTAAAAAAAAAAGAAATGACCTGCATCCCATGAATAAGATATGGAAGAGCTTCTACCTTCAGACCTGCAGATTGTTGACTACTCTATTACTCGAAGAGTTTGACAGGCGCATTGTTGTGGTCGTAGCTCAAATAATGGTTGGCGGTTGTAACGAGACGCGAACCTACGATCACATTAATGTAAGTTGCGTGTTCTAAACATCACGCCATGGGTAGGTAAGAAGCAAAATTGTTGCTTTCATTGGGAACACTGCTTAAATTCCCACACAAAAGTAAACTACGATGACAAAAAATGATTGTTGATCTTGGCATGTAGAAAGTATTTCATTGTTTCAACTTCAAATTCATTGGGGTCGAAATACATGAAGTTATCGATCCATATAAAAGTTTCACGGATTTTGAAAAACCTCATGTAATTCACCCCACCCACTTAATATTCATCGATACTGAATCTTTCAACTCTTTTTTTTTTTATTTTTTTTTTGTATCAACTTCTCAGCTTTGGAAACATTTTTGTCTATAATTGATTTATATCTTTGGTTTTTTTTGTTGTTGTTTGCTTAACTAACAAATGTTTTCTATTTCCAGATTAAATCAATTAATTTCTGGGTTCCCAACCTGAGGGCAATCAAATGTAAACAAATGACAAATCATTTGCGAAAGTGACAGAGCCAAGTGAAGCGAATACGAACATCATGACGCAGCAGAGAAAAAAATACAAAGTCTTAAAGCAAACAAATGTATTATCTGTGTTGTGCGAATTAGCTGAAACGCGATTTCTTTGTAGGTTTTTTGTTATTCGTTTGTGCAAAGGCTAAGAATAAGCTGGTAAATTTATAAAAAATTTTGCGAACATAACAAAAGTTTGGCGGTAAAGAACCCTCGAAAAAATTTCACTGGCAGTAAGCGCATAGAACAAATTAATTTCCATAATAGTTTCTGGCAAAGAAATTTTCGATTGGAGTTGCTAAAATCTTCATTGCTTTAATGCTCCCAAATTATCACATCTACTGGGCATTTTCCCAGTAGAAACATAACATTGAAGTCAATTCCAAAGAAATCGAACTTGGGGAAAGCAAAAAGTAAATTTAGGCCGTCCTGAGAATCCTTTTATTGTGGGGTTTGCTGAAATTGCTTAAGTCATAAACAGTTATCAGGAAAAGGTTTAGAGTTTGCAATTAACATCAACGAACCTCGCACTATAGCAGCTTTGTGGATTTTCTCAACAGTGTTGCGCCAGCTTACACTGACATCATTTGAATGATGTCCGTCTGTCATCCCAATTATTATTAATTCAATCGGTTAATTCGTTAGTTCATCATACGTCACTTCTCATCACAAACACTATCATAACTTATTTACTTTACTGTAATTCTCGTTCTATTCGTGAGTGGTTATTTCGTTTAAAAAAATATTTTTAAAAAATGAGAAAAAAGAGCGAAAAAGAGCATTTTGGGCATATTATACTGTAATATTTGCGAAAAGGAAAAACAGCTGCTGAAGTCAGCCGAAAAATAAAATCTGTTTATGAAAAAAACGGACCAAATGACAAAACTTGCCAGAAACGGTTTAAAAGATGGTCTACGGGCGACTTCTCAATAATGGACGGTCCCAGATCAGGGCGATCAAAAGAAATTGTTCACTAGGAGGTAAGAAGAGATTTAGTTATTGTTTATCCCCGTATAATAATCAAAAAATCAATCTCAAACGTTTACGGGGTCATAAAAGAGCTTAAATTTGTGAGTAACCTTACTTTCTCATCGAAGCCTTACCAGTCAGAAACTGTCAGAGCTTGGGTGGAAAGTTTTATCTCACCCATCGCACTCCCCAGACCTCGTTCCATCCGACTATTATCTATTTCGCTGTCTGAGCAACCACTTGAAAGATTTGAATTTCGATAACGACGAGAAAGTGAGAAATCGAATTGAACGCTTTTTTTCAGAAAAACCATGCGAGTTTAATGAGAGAGAAATAAAAAAGCTCGCAGAGAGGTGGGAAGAAGTTATTAAAAAAGGGGGAGATTATATAATAGATTAAAATAATTATTTTCTTGTACATAAATTTGTAAATAAATTTCTTTTAAAAATCGAACTAACATTCCGAAGAACTCGATAAAAACCACTTAAGACAACGTTTATTGTTTTGAGATATGAATTGTTTTTCCAAAATTCGCTATATGCAAATTTATTAAAACTTTGGAAACATATGAATTTAAGAGTCGCTTAGGCGGCAAAATGCATCCTTATAAGTTATACAGGGTTAGTTGCACAAATTGGTGGTTTTAAAGCTGCCCGTCTGGCAAGGTTATCAGCTTTTAAATACCCGTCATTTGAAGTGTTATTTATTTAGTGAAAAGTTTGCCACTTACGAATATCGATCATTTAGCAACGAAGAATGCGTATAAATCGTTCAAACTTACCACAAAAGGAGCGATTCATATGCGAGTTTTCAATCGAACAAAATTTTCTTTAGCGATGAAGTTCATTTCTCAACCGGTGTTTACGCCAACCATCAAAATTGTCGCATATGGGGCTCGAAGAACCCAGAAGTGATTGTGAAAAAGTCACTGCATCCAAAAAAAGTGACTGCATTATGGTCTGGAGGTGTCATTTTGCTGTATTTTTTCGAATACTACCTCAAAAAGATCCATTGCTGCAACCAATCCAGAGGCGGTTGTTAGGTTTAGTATTCGCTGAATCTATTTTGACCAATTTCGAACCTAACTTCCCTATGATTATAAAATAACTGTACTTATGAACAAAGCTGTTTCTTCGATTCTTTGACATTTCTCAAATTTTCACTTTAGTCAAACAAATGATTTGTTTGGACTATTTTAGCGCTATAAAGCGGAAAAGCTCTCGAATGGTCGATATAGAATATAAGTGGTTAATCTATCTTATTCGTGGAAGAACTACTTTCCTAAATTTTCCTGTTTAAAATTTTGAAGTGCCTCCAATTTTTCTACCTTACTTCAGTCAATCACTTTTTTTTTGGCCAAAAGCAGTCAATAGTCTGCTCAACAATTTCGTATTTAAGATTTTACTTTTTTAACAAATTCGCGACCATTACTGTCATTTCAACCGATCAGTTTCTTTGGGCGTATATTTTATTAACAACGAAAGCAGCATAAATTCTGTTGAATGGTAAAAGAAATTCATTTCACCTCTCTAACTGGTACTGAAGCTCCTAGATCTCCCCTTCCACTTGTAGTGACAAACAAGAATTCTTTTTCTGAAATTTTCTATAAAATAGAGAAATTTTGCAGAAATATTAACATTCTATTATCACTCATCAAAGTGATAAGAAGTATAGAGTGTAGTGAATAAAAATTTGAAAGAAAAATGTTCAAATTATTGGCTGTATTGTCGTTGGTTTTAGTGGCTGTAAATGCCTACGATTTCTCCGATATCTATTTCAGTAAGTGTTTTTTGAAAATCCAAAATCGGATCCAGTTTCCTTTATGGTGTTAACTTTGAGGGTAATTTTAACTCTTTCAAGATCAATACCTTTTTGAGGAATATGAATTTTTAAATTCCGAATCCTTATCCCGTCAACGTCGTGATGCTGAGATCTCACCCTTGCCAGAGGTCGCCGTTGAGGGTGATGAGAGATTAAACCGCTGTGGTGGTGGTCGCTTTGGTGAACATAAAAAGGATTTGACCTGTTGTGATGCTCATAAGTACGACCCCTCATATTTCTCCATGATCAAAGACACCAAGAGGGAATGTGCCACCAAATTGAGAACCAATAATTGTAAGTACTTGTGAAGTAGAATGTGAAACAACATCACTCCTTATTCTCTAACTTTTTTAGCCGATGTTGAAAACTTCGATCCCTTCAACTGCGCTCAAATGGAAAAAATCAAGGAGTTGATCATTTGCGAAAGTGAGTGTGTTGCCAAGTCTCTGAATATTCTCGATGAACAGGGTAACATTAAACGTGATGCCATGGTCGCGAGTTTCAAGAGCTCTATTCTTGATGTCGATGATTCCAAAATGCAAGTGCTTGAAACCTATCTGGACAAATGTTTAAACAAACTTAAGGATATGCCTGCTCAAGCTCACAACCAATGCAATCGAGCCCCCATGGATTTGCATCATTGTTTGTTCGGCGAAATGATTGTTGGCTGTCCCGCTGAATCGCAAATTAAATCCCCTCGTTGTGATAGGATGCGCGAATGTTATAGCAAAGGTGAAAAACTGTCATTAGCCACACACGCTTTGCATAGTTTCCTACATCATAGCAAACGTCATGGCTCTCATGGCAAGGAATAGATCCGGTGGTGAGGGACTCAGAGACCACACCACATAGATTGTAATCCTTATGGGGATTTGTATTAAGATTAATGACCCGCAGCGAAAAATTGCCATGCAAATATTTAAATAAATAAAATGTTGAATTTTATTCAAATGGTCAAAAAAAAAAACATGTGTTGTTTTGCTGTTCAAGTTTTATCCTGTTGCAGGATATTTTGCTTGTATTGTATTGTAACTTCGACTGAGAATGAACAAAAAATGTCCATTATATTTAGCCAATTAATTCACATTCAAATCCATCAACTCTGTCATATGGGTTATGTAAATTTACACATGGTTACAGGCGAGAGTACAGTGGGACGGAATGGAAGAAATGTTGCTAAGATATTATACATTCTAGAACAACATTTCTAATTTGATTGGGAGACTGGCAGACTACCAACATTTTAATCAAATGTGTAAACTTGAAATGCCAAAACTTTAATCACATGTGTAAACTTTAACTACACAGTGATGGGAGAATGTTCACTTTAAACTAATGATGTCAGACTAAAAACTATTTATATTTATATACTTAACAAATGATTTAACGACAAAGCTAAATTTCAAGGAACAAAAATTTCGACCAAAACTCCATTGGTAGAGTCACCCTTTTGAAACACTATCAAAACTTGGTGTGACGAATAGAGGTCGAAGTCCTGTGGCTAAAAGTATTCGAGCCACCACCGATAACTTTTTTGTGGTGGTTGCCACTGCCGATTTAGATAACTGATATCAGCTAATATAGGTTTATCCATTTAGTGATTTCAAAACCGCCGGTCTGGGAAGGCCGTCTGCTGTTAATGCCTGTCATCTGAAGTGCTATTTATTTAGTAAAAGGTTTGTCATTTACGGACATGGATCGCTTAATAACCGCGCAAATTAAATAACGCTTAAAAAGTGTTAAAAGTGACTACAAAAGTGGTAATTCAAACGTGGGCTTCTCACTGAAACATTTTCAACAGCTACCATGTAAGCAGGTCTGAATTCGGATGTGGATTTATAGTTTGCAAGACATTTAGATACATCACCTCGCAACAATACCCATCGGAAACTTTTTATTAAGATTACTAAGCTTTTCTTTGTCCACATTTTATGAGCATATGGACTAAAAGTACGATATATGTCCTACCTAGGACGTAAAATTTTTTCTGGGAAATTACAATGTAAAAATAGGAATGGAAGATTTTTTTGTAACTAATAGCCCAAAAATTCAATCAGCATTGCAGTATTTCTGATAACTGACTCAGATTGAATAATTTTGCCTCAAGCCAGGAATCAGATTTCAACTTGAGGATATTCAGAGGCCAACTGGTCTATAGCCTGATGAAACCAAGGGAAATCTGATAGATCAATTTTTGACCTATTGTTAACAGTACACGTCTGTATTAAAAGTTTGGTCGTGGGGGAGCAGCTCATAGTAGTTCCTACGAAACACCAGCAAGACCTTCCTAACCTTCAATTCATTTGAACCGGCTCACTTTTTCTCACCACTCACCATCCACTTTGGAAATGGATCGATTTTGTTGCCATTCAGCAGCAATTAGCAGCTGGGAATTCAGTCCTTGAGCAATGCTTTATTCTTGAACAATTGAAACAATGCTTCCATGGCCGCCGGACTTCACGATTTGCGTTATTCTATCCGCATTTAAGACGATTGGTCTTTCATAGCGTGGTGGATTTTTGGCATCAAAATTACTGAAACAGAATCGATGAAACCAAAGTTTCGGGTTAATGGTTACTGTAGTTTTGGCACCACAACTAATATTTACATTTGTAGATGCCTGTCATACGTTGTCGAGTTCATCGAAAATAAATTGTGATATATGGCTCTTGTTGACTTCCATATTTGAAGCACTCTCAAACAATACTGAGACAAGTAATCACAAAACTTTCTGAGTAGTTTTTTGAGCACAAAATTGCATCTTTCTAACGTCATCTAGCATAAACCGAACGCACTTATACAATGCGAGCTACAGATTACTATAGCCATCTATAGGAAGAATAATGAATTATTTTTTACTGTATCTTATATGTCCGGATGGACTTATGTAGGGAATGTAAAACAAATTGTGATATGTTAATCACTGTTTATATTGATTATTAAATCTGGATAGAAAAATCAAGAGTGTAGGTGGAAATTTCCCAGATTGTTGAGCCTCTTTTTATTTTTATATTACAGGATTCGCTGCTAAATGACGATTTCGAATATTACTTTGGGAAATCCATTAGACCTGCCAATTCTCTGAATTCTCTGATACTTGCATGGATATCGGGATGACAGTCCCGAGTTTCGACAGTTTTCTACGGGAGTGTAATGCAATGAGAGATCATTGAAACTCCCAAGATTTCTATTTAAAAAACTATTTCCCCCTTCATTTTCAGCTCCACTGTATCTGTCTGTTTTATTCCCTTTAATTCGTATCCCTTGACACTCGTTCATTTAATGGGTAGTCGGTTCACCGAAAAAAATTGTTTCAATCACATTTTTTCGCCCTCGTTTTTTAACGCGATTCGATCAAAAAAAAATTGCTGTTATGGTGTTAACGTTTGATTGCGCTGGTGGTACCTGAAAACCCCTTAACTCCATCACCACCATCAACTGATGCCACCATTAGCGAGTGACACCTTCGCCAACGGGCCAATCATCTAGCCAAAGTGTTAACAACAAATGAAATGTGTTGCATGTAAGTGATGCACTTCAAAAATCACCAACTTTCGATGTTGTTGGCCTGCAAAGTGCCTGAGTGTTCATAGGGTTCAAATTAATGAACTGGTTCTGTTTTTATTGCATTTTGTTTTTTCGATAGCATCCCCAACTTTTAACATTTTTCGTTGCATTTGTTGTATGTGAAAGCTGTTGTTAGTTTTAGCATTATTTTTCGCAACGCTGTGAAATTTATCCATGAATATATTTTTTGTTTTGTAGAAAATTTTTGCATATCAAAGGTTGAAGGTACTCGAGACATGGCAGAAATATAGCATTTTTTCTATTTTGGTGACGGGTTTAGTTGATGTTGTGACTCATATTCTCCTCGGTTCGAAGGTAATTGTGGGCAACTATGCTGTCAAATGCCAGCGAACATAAAATTAAAGAGGTGGACTTTGGGATTTTTTTGGCAAATGGAGTTTTAATTAAATTTCGCAAATTGAAGTTAGGTCGGTTTTTAGAAATGACAAAGGTTTGAAAATTGCAACTGATTATAAAACGAAAATAAAGGAAATAAATGGAATGCTTGATAAATTTGTGCAAAAATTCTAAATTATCTGGATTTAAACGTTTTATAGCAATCTGTATCAAGAGCATATCATACAGTCGACCAAAATTTCGTATTAAATTAAATAATTCATCACCAATTTACTTCGCGCAAAATGATCATTATTACGTAATTTTAGTAACAGTCGTACATACGAGGTGTGTTAAAAAAAACAAGGTGAATTTTAATTTTTCTCAAAAATTATTTATTCATCAATTTCTATTTTATCTTCTTCAAAGTAGTCTCCCTCAGATGTAATACTTTTGTGCCAGCGTTTTCTCCAATCCTCGAAGCAGTTCTGATATGCACTTTTTGGTATGTCCTTGAGCTCTCTCAGCGATTCGGTTTTTATCTCCTCCATCGTTGCAAAATGCCGCCCTTTCATGGGTCTCTTCAATTTTGGGAACGGGAAAAAGTCGCAGGGGGACAAATCTGATGAATATGGTGGCTGAGGCAGGATAATGGTGTTGTTTTTGGCCAAATAATATCTCACAAGCAAAGATGAGTGAGCAGGTGCATTATCATGATGCAAAAGCCATGAATTCTTTTCCACAATTCCGGGCGTTTTTTTCGTATTATTTGACGTAAACGGCGCATAACTCCAAAGTAATATTCCTTATTTACCGTACGACATTGTGGTAAGAAATCCTGATGCACTACGTCATGGTAATCAAAGAAAACAGCGACCCAAACCTTGAAATTTGATCGAAATTTGCTTGTTTTTTTTTGGTCTTGGCTCTCCTGGACACTTCCATTGGGACGATTGGGCTGTGGCTTCGATGTCATAACCATATACCCATGATTCGTCCCCAGTTATAACCCTTTTAAGTAAATCTGGATCATCGTTGACGACATTCAACTATTCCTAAGCGATGCTCGTGCGACGTTGTTTTTGGTCAAAATTCAGTAATTTTGGAACGAACTTCGCTGCCACACGCTTCAAGGCCAAAGTTTCCGAAAAGATTGCATGGCATGAGCCAACCGATATGCCAACATCCTCAGCAACTTCTCTAATTGTGATTCGACGATTCTCCATGACAATTTTCAACACCTTCTTAACATTTTCATCGGTTGTTGATATGCTGGGGCGTCCAGAGCTATCGTCGCCATTCACATCTTCTCGACCTCCTGTGAAAAGCTTGCACCACTTGTAAATATTTTTGTGAATCAGAGTACTCTCACCGTATGCCACTGTCAACATTTCAAGTGTTTTTGAGCACTTAATTCAGCACATGCTATATGGATAAAACCGTCAACATATCTTCGAGACGAGTGTACCAATGTACATAGCTCGAATGTACATAGCTCGCGAAATTTGAAAAGTCACTATATTTTTTGAACACACCTCGTAAAACAAAATTCCGAAATTCCTCTTTTACTCGGCAATAACAAAATTCCACAATTCCTTTTTACGCACCTCCTACAATTCTACGTAAAATGGTTGGACACGGACTCCATAATCTGATTCTCCCTACACACCTTGTTGTGATATATCTTTTTGGCGCTGCTAAACGAAATTCGAGGGCAAAGGCCTTTTACACCGAGCTATTTATTATAATATGATATATCCAAAGATGATCGTCAGTGTTGGCATAAATCCCTTACAATTCATTATTCATATGAGACGAATTCTCTGCATTAAAGGAAGCAGATCTATATATATGTATGTATAAAAATGGTGTCTATAGGTATACTTATCTGTTATTACCAAACTTTATTAGAAATGAATTTAAAATGAATTGGCAAACATTCCATGAACGTCCTTAATGTAACATTGAACCAAATTGTAGTTTTATGTTACCCTTTTTGCTCACATTTGGGTCAAATGTGTGAAAAATATGGTATATTTTTTCTTTGCTGGTGTCCATATTTGACGCACACTCAAATAATATTGAAGCCAGCAGCCACAAAACAGTCTGAATTGTTCTTTGAGTACGAAATCTTGTTTCTTTGTTTTCATGCCATTTAGTGTAATCCGATCGCATTTATACAACGCGAGATACAGATAACTAGAGCCATCTATAGGAAAAATAATGAATTT
>JAHXMU010000326.1:155476-190756 GCA_019455685.1 Philornis downsi
GTTGTTGCAAATAAAGGAAATGCCACGAAGTATTGATTATAATAAATCAATAATACTCAGAAGTAGTAAATTCATAATATATTGTTTTTTTTTTATTAATTTGTGCTTAGTTAAGTGTATACTACTACCAAAAATTTAACTGAAGTGCTATTTTTTTAATTGGTTGTTTTTTAAGTTCATTTTAAAAAAATTAAAATTTTGTGTCAAAATAAAAAGGAAACTTAATGTTTTTTATTCAATGTAGTTTTCTATAGTCCTAAGTGTTTAATGCTACATTTTGAACTTAATCAGTAAACACTATTGCAAAATAATAGTCTACATATTCTTTTTTAGCCTTGGTGCTATTTTTTTGACAGCAGCTGTATATGTGTGACTGTGCTTAAAAGGAAAAACAACTTAACTATCAATTTGTTGTTTTGAGATTTTGAGTATTTTTCAAAAAATCACTATTACGAAAATTTGTTGTAAAACTTAGAATATACAGAATTTTGAAACAGCGCCGTGACGATAACATGTGCCTTAATGACCTGAAGAATAATAGCAAAAAAACACGTATTTTTGCTTATATAAGTTTTTAGAGATATTACGTAATTTTGAAAAAAATCGCTATTTTGGAACACGGCTATATCATGTGACCTGCATCGAATTTTGGACTGGTTATTGGCTTTGAATATGGATCTTAATAAGGACAGCCGTAATACAGAATAAACTTGATTTTTTTTCCCAACTCCACTTAAGTCGTTTTTTCTGGTGAACACAAATGTTAGGTATGAGAAGAGGACGCTGCAGTCGTGTGACTGCCTAACGTAGCGGTAATCAATGCATCGCCCGCAATATTGTGCATACAACGCATATATATGTAGATATATATGTAGAATATATGTCGTATAGTTTATAGGCTTTCCACTGGCCGAAGTTTTGATGCCTTTCCAACTTGACGTATGTCTACTTATTTTAGTTATTTTTAAGAGTTTTATTTACATCGATTTTTCTACCGAATTGACTATTTATATCATTTTCCTCTAACGCCGTTGGAGTGGCCTCTAATCGCTCGAAGAGTTAAAGTAGTGCATTTCTGGCGAGCTGTCCATCGCCTGTTGCCGCCTTATACTGCAGCTTCCTTCATCATACTTTGGCGAATATCCAGGTCTTTGATACTCTATGGCACTATTGTTGTTGTAAAACTCCTGATGCTACGGCTCCTCTAGTCATCTTCCTGTACGCGTGTGTGTTCTGCGTTGTACCTTCGTTGTTGTTGCTCTGGTTTTATTAACATTGGTGACCACCTGCAGGATTATGAATATGCTAAAAAGGAAAGGAAGAAATCCAAAAAATGTTGTTCCTGTTGCCTGTTGTATTGTTGATTTTTTCCTATCGTTTTGTCACCAAAAAGTACTACTTGGTCCCACAAAGTGAATTTGAATGAGGAGGCTTTGGCGTGTTTTTCTTCATTTCTTTTCGATTTCATACCCAAAAGTGTGCGTCCGTCCGTTCACCTGGCCTGGTCTGTTGTTTTTACTGTTCATGCTACGAACTTGTATGAAAAATTTTTGCATACAATTGTTGAATGAGATTTATTTTTCCGTTCGTCCACACTTGATGGTGATTTTCTCCCCTTTTCATTTTGTTTTTTTTTTTGTTTGAGTATTTGTTAACCCAGAAAATATTTTCTTACATTGAATACGAGAAAAACAACAATTTTGGAATAAAAGCCCACCCAGTGAAAAATGAAAATGATTGAAATTCAGCAAAAAAAAAGTAGTGAACAAAAAAATTACTCACACTTTGAATATAACTATTGTGGAAATATTCTGGTATTGTCAATGGGCTTACATTGGGAAAATTGCCAACTGTGAACACTTGTCGTCGTCACAATTGCAACGTTAGGAACAATAGATTTCTGTGTTATTCTTTTGGCCAACTATGGGAATGTTCCAACGAACATTTGCTGTACGGACGGTTGGATGGACAAACAACACCAGACAAAAAAAAAAAAAAAACAATTGAGGCAAGAGAATGTTCTACTGTTGTAGCCGAATACCAGTATAATATTATTTTAAATAAGATTAATTTTGTATAGGAAATTGCAAATAAACCAATGCAATACAAGCGGGTCAAATACTTCTATCAAACTCAATAAATGAAAGAGTTGTTTTGTCCTTGTTCGAAATCCGGCTGCAACACCTGATTCAGTGGTTGGCAAGTACTCCCAAGTGCCGAGTTGTGAGCTGTACAGCTAAAAAAACTATGCCTTCAACTAATAGTAATTTATTCAAGCCACATGAAATTCAATAAGATTTCATTCAAACGGACTATCCCTAATCGGTTATAATCTATGATATAATTAAGTTGTACATTTGTCTTCTTCAGTAAAATATTTATCATAGGAAACAAATTTTATTGTGTTTAAAAACGCTATATAGGGGGCGCGCATCTTTCGAAGTCATTTCCCATTCCACGAGTAGAAAATTGTTCATCAGTACTTTCTCAGGCATCGAAAAATGGTGATTAAGAATCTTATTTTTAATGTGAAGAAGTAAAAAGAATACGGCGGACGATATTTGACATTCTGAGTGTTCAAATATTCAACTTTTGAAGACGATCAGAGAAAAATTGCATTGTCAAGATGGAAGTGCCCATTAACACCCCTTCGGGCATCGAAAAATGGTGATCACGAAACTTATGTTTGATGTGAAGGAGTACGAGGGACAATATTTGATGTTCTGCGCGTTCAAATATTATTTAGCTTTTTAAGACTATCGGTAAAAAATTGCATTGTCGAAATGGAAGTGCTCATCAGCACTTCTTCTGGCATCAAGAAATGGTGATTAAGAAAATTTTTTTTTCCTGTGAGGGAGTAAAAAGAAGTCATCAGTACGGCGGACGATATTTGATAATTTGGGTATTCACAAATTGCATTGTCGAGATGGAAGTGCTCATCAATACTTCTTCTGGCATGGAAATATTGTGATGAAGAAACATATTTTTGATTTGAAGGAGTAAAATGAAATCAGTATGGCGCGCGAAATTTGATATTCTGAGTGTTCAATTTTCAGCTTTTTAAGACGATCGGAAAATAATTGGATTTTCGAGTTGGTTGTGATATGGGCGCCGTACACAATGCCTCGTCCCCATACACTGATTGGTCTAAAAATAGAAGGATTGATTAAAGATAAATGGAAATTTGTACTTAACCTATACTGGTCACAGCTAATATAGGGTGATTTTTTAATCATAGTTTTTTTTTTTTAAATCGAATAAAAACTCGAATATCGAATAAAACACTCAAATTTGCGTCCTATATTAAAATTTACTTTTGGAATCGATCGTGCTTAACCTAGATTGGTCATAGCTAATATGAGGTGATTTTTTAATCGCAGTTTTTTTAAAAATCGAATAAAACATTCAAATTTGCGTCCTATATTAAAATTTATTTTTGGAATCGATCGTGCTTAACCTAGATTGGTCATAGCTAATATGAGATGATTTTTTAAAGGTAGTTTTTTTAAAAATCGAATAAAATACTCAAATTTGCGTCCTATATTAAAATTTATTTTTGGAATCGATCGTGCTTAACCTAGATTGGTCATAGCTAATATGAGGTGATTTTTTAAAGGTAGTTTTTTAAAAATCGGATAAAACATCCAAATTTGCATCACATATTAAAATTTTTTATTGGAATCGACAAATCGGTATTTGGCATTTAATTTTCAAAGATAACTTCATGTAAATGTTGTCCGCGGCTCCGTCTTAAAATGTCCATTCGGAAGGTCCAATTTTTCGTCACTTTTTCGAACAATTCGGTCTGTATTCCGAACAACGAGTGTTATGTTATCTTGTAAGGCTCCAATAGTACTTGGCTTGTCCACATAGACTAACGACTTGAAATAATCCCACAAGAAATAATCAAGAGGCGTTGAATCGCAAGATCTTGGGGGCCAACTCACAGAGCCAACCCGAGAGATAAGTGCTCACCAAATTCATCCCTCAATATATCCATTGTTTCATGAGCAGTGTGGCATGTTGCACCGTCCTGATGAAACCACATGCCAACCAAGTTCAACTCAGAAAATTGAGGTTTCGGGATGCATCGGTAATTCATGTATGGCATGTGGCTGTTCATTACTCCAGATGCGACAGTTTTGCTTGTTTACGTATCCATTCGGCAGGAAATGAGCCTCATCGCTGAACACAATTTTTTGATAAAACAGCGGATTTTCATTGAGCTTTTGTAAGGTCCATTCACCAAAAATTAGACATTGTGGTAGGTTATTCGTCATTCCATGATGAAATGGCAGAGTATACTTTGACAGATGACGTTTGGATGCCATTATCAATCAGTGCTGCCAACCTGAAAAACTTAAATCTTAAAAAGTCACCCTGTGTAAACACAAAATTTAAAACCTCCCACACCAAATCTTCTGATACGTTCCATACAAATGGAATTTGGAACGGAAATTTAATCACACCATAACAGTCTATTAGATGATCTGAAACTGGCCAAAATGTCCATGAAATCTGTTCCAAAACAAACCATGCCTTCTTGTGCGGGTTGTTCGTACAGTGGTTTGAAAACCGCCGGTCTGGCAAGGCTGCCAGCTGTTGAATACCTGCCATCTGAAGTGTTGTTTGTTTAGTAAAAAGTTTACTATTTACGAATATGGATCGTTTAATAACAGGACAGGAATTGTATACGCTTTATTCGGTCTCTGAATATTTGTAGTTTTTACAAATGGAATGAGAAACTGAGAATACCTGCCATCGTATGAAACAGGAAAAACAAATATTTTCTCCAAAAATTTTAAACAAAACCTGTTATATCCCCTAAGAAATTGGTTATGGAATATTTCATACTAACATGTTTTGCTTTGCTAGGAATTATAAATGGAAATAATACATTTTAAGTACTTTTTTACTATAGTTCTGGCACTGATCTAAAACAGCTTCGTTAAAAGCCATAAATATACTTGGAATGAATCTCCAGAAGTGTTGAAAGTGTGATTCTATTTGAATGGCTTCCACTTTTTTTCGCCGCTCTTTCGTTCTTTGATTCTAAGAATAATGTCGGCTTTTGATCGGACATTCTTTGCGGCATTTCTAAACCAAAAATAAAATTAAATCTAATGATTTATAAGTATTTCAACACATTCCCTCGGCTTTGTTTTATGATTTAAGAAACTATTTGCCAATTCTCAAATTATCCTCTTCCCGCTCAGAATCGCATTGAACTAAATAATTCCCCAGAACGAATGTTCAAACATAAAATAACACGTATTGTGACAATTGTTTTTTTTTTTTATAATTTATTTATAGCCAACCGCCTACCAGAGGCATTGGCAACACCTTATGGGGAATTAAAGGACAGACGGTTGGCCAGACTGATGGACGGAGATGTGTGTAGTAACACTTTAGAAACATTTGAAGAATTGAATGTCCGTCGGGTACATTTGGTTAGTTAATTGGCTGCAGCATCTCACAATTGTCGGCTTGACAAATGTCCAGGTGAACAAAGTGAAATGTGTAATTGGCCAATAGAACGTTAACAATTGCAAAGAAGAATTCTGAAATAAACTAAGAATTCTTAACGGAAAACAAATTGCAACGAAATCACCTGAAAAAAGTAAAAGATTTTTCCTTTTTGTGTGTTGTTGAAGGCAAAAACTATGTTTCTTTGCACCCTGAACAAAAGACTCTTGACGGAATGATGCCAGAGAGAAGGATAGAAGGAAAGCACAGCATTCTTTGGTTTGACCGTAACTTCAAAGTAAGGATACGCATGCCAGGCAGCATTTAACAAAGACCGACAATGAAATATTACACCCATACAGAATGCAAAGATTTACATGCATTTCACAGTTGCCGACACATTTTGTTCACTTTGGCATTCCCGATTGGCCGACAATATTATATTCTCTTTATAGACATTGATTACACCTAACGACGATCCAATACGTAAGTGATTTAAGAAATGTTAAAGAAAAATTACATGTCACTTTGTGGAACAATTACTGGATCTAACTACATCAACACCAATGACTGCAAAAACTGAGCTAAAGGCGTTTTTGCTAATTGTTTCTGTGTAGCTGCTTTCAGTTATCAATTCTGGCCTGTAGGGCGGAGAATAGTTCAAAAGTTTGCTTCGGTAAGTTTGAATTTGTAACTTTGACATGTATTTTTTTTACTTTCAGTTTACATGTAGTTTTCCACAGTGTTCAGTTGTGGAAAGGGTTGAGTTAAATTGGCCAGAGTAAATGGTTACCATGTAAATTGAATACAATTGATATTTGGTTTGTGTTTTGGGGGTACAAAAGGAGAGCTCTAAGAAGAGTGACGGACATAGATTTTTGGCATTTTACGCCAATTACATTTGCCTTCTATTTCCATTGGAGATGAAATCAGCAAAGGTGAGTCTAACGACTCCACCCCCAATAAAATGAATACCGTCAGCCAGAAACTTGCAAACAAACTAGAATTTAAAGACAAAGCTTTCTTCCGGCAAATGGAAATCCATTAGTCCTCTTTGTGCTGCCATAGAGTGCAGAATTCTGGATTGTAACGTAAGCAGATGAATCAGTACTGCTGATCATTGGCAAAAGAATACTGTGTAAAATATATTATCATCTTTTAGCGATTTCAAAACCGCCGATCTGGCAAGGTTGCCAGCTGTTAAATACCTGTCATCTGAAGTATCGTTTATTTAGCGAAAGGTTTGCCATTTACGAATATGGTTTGTTTAACAACTGTAGAATGCGTAAAAATAGTTAAAACTTACTACGAATAACGTTTTCTTCAGCGATGGAACTCATTCTCAGCCAAAGCTATATACAGCCATAGATTTGCTTATAGATGTACACTGACATCGAATACAAGCGTATGGGCTTGATGTACTCTGAAATTTTTGCTTTTACTGCAACAATTTGTTCTATTCAAATTCTAACTATTTTCTTATTTTTCTCAAAATGAGAAATTATTGGCCACAATTTTGTTGCCGATTTTTTTACGTTTCCATCATTTCATTAGCGTAATAAGCTATTTGTTTTAAATGCAAGTTAAAGTTAAATAAAACACACATAAAGCTATGACTTCGATGAAACTTTTATTTCATTATAATGTTAGGATCTGGCTATTATGTACGAAATACAAAATCATTTAAATGACCGCCTCTGGATTTTGAAGTAGTTTTCGATCACATTTTCGCACATTTCGGTCGGTATCTCAGTGATAACTTGACAAATGTTGGTTTTCAAAGGCTTCAACAATTATCCGCTTAAACACGTTCTTTGACAAAGTCCCACCAAATCAAATCACATGAACTTGGTGGGCAATTGACGTCGTTAAAACGTCAAATTGCGTTTTCCGGAGACTTCTTATGCAATAAGGCCAAAATCGGTCGGTTGCGTGGCTCGTGTCACCGTCTTGTTTAAACCACATAACGCCCAGTTCATAACCTTCAATTGCAGGCCAAAAAAGAAAAAGAATCTTTGAATGGACGATAATGGTTTCTCCAGCGTCATTTTGGAAAAAAAGATATTTTCGGCATTGCGTACATGGCGATGATGCACAGACCCGACCGTATTAGTAGAGCTGCCATTCTTTTCAAATGTCTTTATAATCGTGTCAATTCCTCGCAAAGTAGGTCGATTATAATGGCCGCAATAGCCCCATAATGCACGAGAAGTGCTCACGTTTGAATCGTCACTTTTGTGGTAAGTTTTAACTATTTTTACGCGTTTTTCAGTCGTAAATGGCAATTCGTTTGCCAAAAAAATAACACTTGAAATAGCAGGTATTTAACATCTGACAGCAATGCCAGACCAGCGTTTTGAAACAAATAAATAGCTAACTCTGCATTATCAGCTGCCACCACTTGGAAATCGTCAGCATATAAGAAACTTTGAGCATCCCTTAGTGCGTTGAAAATACCATTAACAGTATATAAACTGAAAAACTTCAGTTTCCAAATTTAAATACTTTGCTCAACATATTGCATGTAATACAATATTTATTTAACAGTTGACAGCATTGCCAGATTGGCGGTTTTGGAATGACCCATTGTTAACCCAATGCATGCATAGTCGCTGAATACGGTTGACACTTCGAAATCGCTTTAAATTATCAAAATATCTTCTAACAGTGATGGAATCTATTAGAAATATTTATTTGTTAAATCGAATCTATTACAAATATATATTTGTCAAATCGAATCTACTAGAAATGTGTATTTGTTAAATCGAATCTATTACAAATGTATATTTGTTAAATCGAATCTATCAGAAATGTATATTTGTTAAATCGAATCTATTACAAATGTATATTTGTTAAATCTAATCTATCAGAAATATATATTTGTTAAGTCGAATCTATTAGAAATGTATATTTGTTAAATCGAATCTATTAGAAATGTACATTTGTTAAATCGAATCTATTAGAAATGTACATTTGCTAAATCGAATCTATCAGAAATGTACATTTGTTAAATCGAATCTACTAGAAATGTACATTTGCTAAATCGAATCTATTAGAAATGTATATTTGTTAAATCGAATCTATCAGAAATGTACATTTGTTAAATCGAATCTATCAGAAATGTACATTTGTTAAATCGAATCTATCAGAAATGTATATTTGTTAAATCGAATGTATTAAAAATATATATTTGTTAAATCGAATCTATCAGAAATGTACATTTGTTAAATCGAATCTGTTAGAAATGTACATTTGTTAAATCGAATCTACTAGAAATGTACATTTGTTAAATCGAATCTATTAGAAATGTATATTTGTTAAATCGAATCTATCAGAAATGTACATTTGTTAAATCGAATCTACTAGAAATGTATATTTGTTAAATCGAATCTATCAGAAATGTACATTTGTTAAATCGAATCTACTAGAAATATATATTTGTTAAATTGAATCTATTGGAAATATATATTTGTTAAATCGAATATATTAGATATACCTTTTTGCTAAATTATTCGTAAAGCTTTTGAGTTGGCTCAGAAATATTCTAGCCATCACATAAATACATAAATACCACTATAGATATTACACATTCAATTACATTTTTTAGAATTGCTCGACAAACGGCTGGACTTCTTGTCTATTATCTATTACATACACAGATGCTCGGAAAGATATACCTATAAATACAGAACGCATTTATGTGAATAAGATTGATGTAATCTGAAATTCATCATTGCTTCATTCACTGCTACTTTGTTCTGTTCAAATTCTAATTATTTTCTCATTCCTTTTTTTTTTTTGAAACGATAAATTATTGGCCAGCTTCTATTGAATTTGTATCGGTTTGTTAATGAAATCTTGAAGAGTTGTAACTTCCCCCCCCTTTTCTCACGTCAATAATTCCACAGAATTCATGGAAAAAAAAACTGTTCCAATTTTTGGCAGGGACAGCGGGAGGCTGTTGGACTATTCACATTGCGAGCAAACGACACAATGGTCGATTGTCGGCATTGCTTCTTGTTGTAATTACGTTACAAAAGGTAGGATTAATGACATTTGTTTCGACCTCAGTAGCCGATGGCGCTAACACAAAAGACACAACTACTTTATTCGTACCGGCCGAAAGAGAAATAAATGGCCACAGGAATTGACTGGTGAAAAGGTATGTAAAAGAAATCACACCTTTTGATTTCGTTGCGCTCGTTAAGGTTCATCAAAATAGAATAGTCGTTAGAGTTTCTTTTTTTTGGTTTTCTTATGGGCAAATTGCAAAGGTAAAATGTTACGAATTGCTGGAGGCCTGTGAACTGACTGTAAAAGCAGTTTCAATGTACTCGTATGTGCCATATTTTTATTGTGCCAGCGGTTTTTTTTTTGCAATTGGGTTGTAACAAAATAATTGGACCCGCATGTAAGACGTTCAGGTCATAGAGATGTTCCAGTTTTCACAATAGAAAAATATAGAGCAGAATTTCTTGAGGGTAATTTGTGTTTCATGACCCAAAATGTTCATATATTAAAATAATGAATTTTAGTGGATTAAACAGCTGTTATGGACCTATAAGAATTATTATGTTAATGTATTCTAATGTTTACTAAAGCTATAACTTGTATAAAAACGCATGTAGAAGCCGATGTTTTTAATTCTCAGGAACTTTAACAGGTTTTCCTAATCGGTAACAAAAAATTCTAAGCGATATACTTGTAGAAAGCTGCCTTCGTCGTTCAAGAACTTCGGTTAAATGTTAACTACTAAAAAATATATTACAAAATAAATACAAAAGGTATGGTTAAAATAAATCTAAGGCATTGCAGAGTAATAAATGGAGTTTATTTTCTAAAAATAACATCATCTAAATGGTGACTCTCTCTACGACGGCACTCCTCTAATCGCAAACGAAAATTATTAAAAACTTTCTTCAGTAATACTCATGTAATGGCTGCCATTTCACCAGGAATATTCTCCTTGAGCTGAACGATGTTTCTTGGATTATTACTGTAGACTTTGTGTTTGAGGTATCCCCACACAAAAAGAGTCAAGAGGCGTCAAGTCTGGACTACGTGAGGGCCATGGGATATCACCTCTTTTCGAAATCAGTCTGCCAGGGAACATCTGCCTCACCACCGCCATGGAACCATTTGATGTGTGACAGGTAGCTCCATCTTGTTGGAACCAAATTTTGGAATTTACTATTCTTGAACTTTCAATTTCTGGAGCCAAAAATCCGTCCAACATCTCAACATAGCATTCCGTATTAACCGTGACGTTTTGGCCTCGCGCATTTTCGAAGAAAAAAGGACCAGTTATTTCTCTGCCAGAGATTGCTGCCCATACTGTCACTTTAAGACTATGCAATGGTTTCTGGTGTTTGATTTTGGGATTTTCACTGTTCCAGTAACGACAATTTTGACGGTTTACGAACCCATTCATAAGAAAATGAGCCTCGTCAGAGAAAAGGATATTGTCAAAATTGGAAAATCGATTAAGCATTTCATTAGCAAATGCGAGCCTTGCTATGAAGTCAGACTCTTTCAATTCTTGTGTTAATTGCAGCTTATATGGATGCAGTTTAAGATCCAATGTAGGACAGATAGACGATAATTGTAGGACAGACGATCTCTTGCGAGTCGACATTTGTGGATTTCCTCGTACTGACTCCATAACTCTCTCAACATTGTCTTCGGTCCTAAATGCTCTTGGGCGAGCATTTGCTTGTGGTTTAAATGTTGAACCGGTCTCTTCAAAACGCTTTACCAATATTTTAATTAAATTAGCACTCAGAGCTTCACTAATTCGCCGTAGTCCATATTCAGCACAATATAATCGCCTGTAGCAATATATGAACGAGAGTTCTCGTAAAATGCGCGACGCTTCCCATCGAAGTGATTCATAGCGACTAAAACTCCATGAGCCCGCCAACCCAACGATGTAGGCACCCCTCGCCCGCGCCTTTTCTACCCCGCAAAAAAAGATGATGCAATGTGCACGTTCTACTGCGCCACCCTGTATTAATATGTATTTTACACAGATATAGGGTGATTTTTTAAGATTTAAATTTTGTCATTTAAATTTTGTCATCTGTCAAAGTGAAAAGTGTACAGCAAACTCTGCCATTTCATCATGGAATGGCGAATGACCTACCACAACGTCTAATTTTTGGTGAATGGGCCTTACAAAAGCTCAATGAAAATCCGCTGTTTTGTCGAAAAATTGTGTTCAGATGAGGCTCATTTCTCACTTCTTGTTTCCTAAACTACAAAACTTTTCTGGCAGCACGTGATTCCAGCAGCACAATGTAACATTACACTTATTCAATAGAATGGTAACTAACTCTGATGTTTTCAACCGTCTTTTGGTGTCGTCAGATCCTTTTCTTAGTAAAATAAGGCGTCAACCTCGTAAACAACATTTGGGATTAGATGATATTGTAAAAGAAATGATAGATGAATAAGTAAATAAGTTTCCTTACACATGTAACTAATTATTTTATTTTAGGCAATTCTACTAAATATTTTTACAGAAAATAAGTCAGGCGGGTAGTGGGTGAAATGGTTATTTTTTCTGAGTAATATAGGCGATGGGAGTGGCCGATTTGGATGAAACATTCCAAAATTTTTGTTTCCGTAGTACAGATGATCCATGCCAAGTTATAGAAATTTCTACCTAACAGAATAAAATTTATACGAAAATTTCATTTTGAGTTGTATGAGCGGTGGGCGTGGCCGATTTAGATGGAACTTTCCAAAAATTTTATTTTCATAGTACAGATGATCCATGCCAAGTTTCAAGAATTTCTACCTAACAGAAAAAAATGTATACAAAAATTTCACTTTTAGTTGTATGGGTGGTGGCCGATGGGCGTGGTCGATATGGATGAAACTTTATATTTTTGCTACTCTACATCATAAAATGCTCTATGCCGAATTTCAAGACTCTAAGACAACTCCTTATATTTATTGCACAAAAATGTATGAAGCAATCCCACTGTGTGTCGCTCCCCATTGACAGTTATCGTTACGCCGTTTTCAATTTCAAAGAAGTAAGGTTCAAATTGTACACCAGACTGTCAGTTTTAATGGATGTAAAGGTGACTGATGAATAATTTGAGGGTTTTCCATTGCCCAGAACCGACTATTCTGTTTGTTCACATATCCATTCAAATGAGAATGTGCCTTGTCATTCATTATGACTTTTTCATGAAAATCGGGGTTGTTATGGACGAGCTGTACCCTATTGACATATTGTCATATTGACATATATTGACATATTGTGTCAACTAAATCTTAAATTGAAACAAATGCAAATCATTGTGCCAAATTGTGGTTAAAGTTATTCTTTGAAGACCAAGATGGATAGTTTTCAACATTTTCATGAGCAGCAGTAATATTTTCAGCCGATCCTGCAGTACGTTGTGGTCCATGATTTATCGAATATTTTTTCATAATGAATTTGCCACGTCTCTACTTCACGACTGCCAAATATGAACTGTCAAGACTAATGTTTACAAAAATGGCGGCAAAACAAAGTAGTATATCTTTCCGACGGACACCCGTTATCTAAAACTTATGCCAATAAACCGTCACGAAATGTTAGTCATTGCGAAGTCTATCTGCGGGGCCGTCATAAGAAAGTTTACTTTTCCCTTAAACGAACGCCTCAAACTCGAGGACTTACATTATTTTTAAGAAAAAATATTGCCAAATTAATAAACATTTCTTTCAATAAATTTCAATAACTTTTCTGAATTGACTCAATAAATGTAAACTTTATCATTAAGCGAATTTGTGGTAGCTCCCTCATAAATCCTTTCTCAACACTTTATCGACATTTCTTGGGATGGAAATCCAACAAATAGATAGTGCAGGAAAACGCGCATTTACTTTGGGACCCTCTAAAGAGGACAACACATTTCGACAAATCCTATGCCAACATTAATTTGAGAATCCTCAATAAAGCCCCTGCTTTCAAAGTGATTTGTAATAAGACTTTACCGAAAAAAAAACATGACAGGTTTTGTGATGAAAAACTTTTATTATAAATCTGAAATATATTTCAATTTGCCTTGTAGAAATATCAAATTTCATTATGATGGCCAATTTTAGTCAATGGCAGAAAATTTTTTCACTTTTTGCTGCCATTATATTCACAAACTCTATTAAATTGAATATCTACCTATTATTTGGAAAGGGCAAACAATAAAGATTCTGGACAAAAAAAAATTGTGGTATTTATTAAAGCCATTAATGGAAATTGGACACTTTACTACTTTGGTTGCATCGATAAACCACCGGCACAATAGTGCAAATCACAGCGGCAGTAACAGTCAGTGCGAACGAAGCCTATTGTTTTGATATCCAGCAGAAACTTCGGAAGTTGAAATGTAAATCCCAGTAACAACTACAACAAGCCTTATACCGGATATAAATACACATCTGCAAAATACTCGTACAATGTACGTAGATTGTTGTTGTTGTTATTCCTGATATCCTTGTCACCGCCACCACCACCTGCAAGAGAGGCCTTTTGCCCCGCTTAACAATCACCGCCACCATTACTCACGACTCAGGGAAACACGGCGATTTCAATAACGGATATAAGTAAACCACAGCGAAAAAAAGATCGATTACTATCCGTAGGACCTGGCTGGTCGATAAAAAGCAACAACATCCACAGCAACAGCAACAGCGCCAGCAGCAGCAGCAAACAATGCAGCCCGCAACAGATGCAGGTGAACCATTCCAATCGATTCGATTGGTTTTTATTTGTTCCTGTCCTAAAGGAGAACATCAAAAACAGTAAACAACAAAAAAAAAATATCATTTATTGGTCAATTATAAAGTGAAATCTGTGTAAAAAAAAATCCTGAAATATTCTTGCCAACTTTTTGCTGTGTGAAGTGCAAACATCGAATGCGTTGTAATTTTTTCCATTTCCCCCATATGGATATAAAATACGCAATAAGTTTATGCATGAAAGCAGATGGTCAACAATGGTGCATTTGGAGTTTTTACTCCTCTTTGTTGGTGGTGGATCAATAACTCAGTTTTGTTGTTTGCAATGAAAAAGTTACGGAAATGGAAGATTTTTTTCTTTACGATCATATAATGTTGCGGAAGAAGAATTTCGGAGAATTTACTGTTAGCTTTTAGTATTTGCGAGATATGGCGAAAACACGGAACGACTTTATTTAAAACTCTATTGTTTGAAAACAATTTTATGTGATTTCAATCCATATTTTATCATATATTGTTGATAGATTAAATAAACTTTGACCATCAAAGAAATTATTGAATTTTAGTCCATATTTTATCAAATATTGTAGAGAGTTTAAAGAAACTTTGACCATCAAAGGAATTATTGGGTTTTGATATCTCCTTGTCCAAATGTCCTTTTAGTATTTCTATGTTCTCTAATACAGAGCGGAAAAAATACGGTTAGCTCAGGCAATGAAGAACCTGCAGTCCGCCCCACCAGAATAGGTTCAAGCATTTTGACGGAAATAACTGCAAAGTGCTGCAACAAAAAGGGGTGGAGAGGGCTGTGCCATTACCTATATTTTTATGTTGCATACACAAGTTTTGAAGAATAGAGCAGAAAAAGTCAGTGGAAAATATTTACCGTACCACTGTGGAGGCTACTTTTGCTAGCCTCATTAAAAACACTACTACACTAATTTTATACGTCACCAGAATAGATTCAAATAAAACAGTAGTATTTTTTTTATTATAAAAAGATATTTTTTCAATACTTATTTTTATTTTAACAGTAAGTTTAGCTAAAATTAATAACTTGTACTTCCTCCTTTGCTTAAAATTACTCCATAAATGCATTTAGGCATAGATTTGTACAGAGACATCATGCCTACTAAGTTAACCTTATTCCAAGCCTCTTTTATTGAAAAAATTAAAGTGGCTTTATCATCAAATTGTTGACCGGTCTCGTACACTTTTCTTACAAGCCATCCCCACACGTTCTCGATGATGTTAAGGTCTGGCAAGTACGGTGGCCAGTCCCTCCAAGCCACTGACGTTTTGCTCGCTTATCCATGATTTTACAACCCTTGCATTGTGAATAAGAGCATTATCTCGTTGGAACGTCCATTGTTAGAGTCTAAAAATGTTGGAAAAAAGTCGAAAAAGCCTTTTGGAGTACCCCTTTCTAACAATTAGCATTCATTTTTGTCGTTAAAGTTTGTAAATCGACTTGGCCATTGTAGGAAATCGCTCCCCAAACCATTACTCCTTCTTCGCAGCTATGTCGACGGTCCAAATGTAATTGTTCTTTTCTTAGATCATGGAAATAAAAGTTATATCCATCCGGACCATTAAGATTAAACTTTTTCTCATCGGAGAATATGACCGAATGCCACTCCTTGTTCCAAGTCATGTGTTGCTTAGCAAAGTTTAATCATTTTTCTCTCCAATCGGTATTTAATGGAGATTTTTTCTGCAATTTTTTCTTTTTAAGTATTCGGCTCCTTTAATTACTCGCCTCACCGTAGAAAGACTAGAAGCCACACCCGCTTTAGGCTTAATTTTTGATACAGAATCAGCAGAGTTGGAGGCAGCCTTGACGATGGCCTTACGATCTGCAGGCGATGTGGCAGGATGGGTACATCTCATCATATTCATTCCATAGCTCTCCTTATCTCTTGAAAATTTGGCTACTACATTTTGGTTTCGTTGCACCTTTTCAGCAATTTGACGAGTTGTAAGCTTTGCGTGTTACATTAAATATTAAGGCTGCCGTTGTCGTTGAGGTGTCCACGCCAGATATGGTTAAAAGCTGTCAGCTGGAGGCGCGTGAGCTTGCTGAAATGATAGGTCAACTACTATGGTGTTCGCCTTGGCAGCTCGTACGGCCTCGTTTAAACTCTGCTATCAAATATTTTACAGTCGTAAAGAAAGGAACAGGCTCACCTATATTAGAATCTTGCTCGGCTTTCAAATTGGTTGGACTGAGACCTTCAAATGGAAATATTGAATTACATTACGGTGACCAATTTGTTCCATGTTCACATATTCACTTAGATCGGTTACTTTTGATGGCTCAAATAAAAATACTAAACAACGTGGCGTCTTAAAGCTTAAAACGTATATTTCGTAAGGTCGTCACTTTTTAACAAAAATAGTTGTTTTCAAATTACTGGCACCACCTATATGATCAGCCCCATATAATTACGAATTTTCACTGGAAAACGGATAAAGTCGACCACCACCACTTAGTATACGAGTATGGTGATATGCCATCCACGTTGTTAAGTCCTACTAGTGTCACAATTAGGGTAAATTAATCCAGTAATCCAGGGTGCATTTAATTTTCTTTTTCCGAAATTTAAGAATATTTTTACCATTTATTCTTTAATTAAATCCAATATTGGCTGTTATTTCAAAAGTGATAAAAACGGAAGGATTAATCCAATCAGTATATACGCGTATTTGTAAGACAATGCCCAGGTTGTGGGTGTGGTTATTCAGTGCTATTAGAAAATACGATTTCCTACTGGAAAAATAACACCAACAACATCATTACCATTACATCAACGGTTACAAGGAGAAATGACTTAAGTGGAGTTAGCACAACGTTGAGTTTATTCTTTATTATTATTGCACTTATCTTGATACATATTTATAACCAATTCTCATTCCAAAATTCAATATAGTTCACAAGCTATAACAATTTTTAAAACAAGTGATTTTTTACAAATTACATTTGACAAATTACGTTTGACAAATTACGTTTGACAAATTACGTTTGACAAATTACTTTTCATGTTGGTAAGAATACATTTTTTTATTATTATTATTCATGTTCTTAAGACACATATTGTTGTCTAAGCGAGATTAAAAAAGGTCATATACAGGGTGGGCCATAAGGGTGTTGGCGGTTTAAATATTCAATAAAAAAAAAACTACGAAACATAAAAAAAATATATTTGTATTTTTAAAAAGTAGAAGCACGGGAATTTTTAAGACTTAAAAATAATGTTGTCCAAATGGCTTCCCTCGGCTGCTTGACACTCTTGGAACCAAAGTCGCAAATTTTGGAAAACTCGTTGAAATTTTCACCTTAATAGCCATGTGAACAAGCAAAATGTCATACGGCTAGGTTATCCATAGAGTTGCTGAAAAATGTTTTTCCTGGAAAACTCATTTCGAAAAGGGGGGATATTGAATGGCCCCCACGTAGCCCCGATATCTCTCCATGCGATTATTTTCTATGGGGCTACCTCAAATCGGTAGTCTACGAGAATAATCCGACCAATTTAGAGCAGTTGAAGAGGAACATTATTCAGGAAAGTAACAAAATACCGAGAACAACTTTTCAACGAGTTTTCCAAAGAGTGTCAAGCAGCCGGGGGAAGCCATTTGGACAACATTATTTTTAAGTATTAAAAATTCTTATGCTTCTACTTCTTAAAAATACAAATATATTTTTTTTATGTTTCGCAGTTTTTTTTTTAATTGAATATTTAAACCGCCAACACCCTTATGGCCCACCCTGTATTTCAAGAATTGTAAAAGATTTCCATAATAGCGTTTTATTTTGAGAAACGCGTATGCCAGAGAAGAAAATCTGCAGTTAAGTCGCAGATATTACACAAGAGAAGAAACTGTGTCTGACAGATAAACAGACAACTTATCTGCCGTTGTGTCGGTGCATCATCCACGCCACTGTAGACCATAATTACAGGTGTGTATACGAGTATAAGTTGTCTGCTATTTTTATTATATCTTTAGTATTGATACACCAAAAATATTTGTAGAGTATAGAATCATTACAGAATCATTGTTAAAGAGATCTGAGGGTTGTCCTTTTTCCAAAGAAGAGCTTTTTTGTGTCGAACACCTAAATACAACTGAAACAAATGAAGACGAATTAAAATGTTCGGCATAAAAGAGCTCATAATGTTGCCATTGAATATCAGCTATAATTTGTAGAATTATTAGGAATCATTTCGCAAAAAATAGTCCTCCGGATGACAGGCTGGTCTTTTCAAAATCAGGGTGGCGCAATAGAACGTGCATATTGCATCATCTTTTTTTGAGGGGTATAAAAGGCGCGGGCGGGGGGCGCCTACATCGTTGGGTTCATGGAGTTTTAGTCGCTATGAATCACTTCGACGGGAAGCGTCGCGCATTTTACGTGCGCGCATTTGACGAGAACTCTCGTTCATATATTGCTACTAGGCGATTATGTTGTGCTGAATATGGACTACGGCGAATTAGTAAAGCTCCGAGTGATAATTTAATTAAAATATGGGTAAAGCGTTTTGAAGAGGACCGAAGACAATGTTGAGAGAGTTATGGAGTCAGTACGAGGAAATCCACAAATGTCGACTCGCAAGAGATCGTCTGTCCTACAATTATCGTCTGTCTGTCCTGCATTGGATCTTAAACTGCATCCATATAAGTTGCAATTGACACAAGAATTGAAAGAGTCTGACTTCATAGCAAGGCTCGCATTTGCTAATGAAATGCTTAATCGATTTTCCAATTTTGACAATATCCTTTTCTCTGGCGAGGCTCATTTCCTTATGAATGGGTTCGTAAACCGTCAAACACCAGAAACCATTGCATAGTCCTAAAGTGACAGTAAGGGCAGCAATCTTTGGCAGAGGAATAATTGATCCTTTTTTCTTCGAAAATGCGCGGGGACAAAACGTCACGGTTAATAGGGAACGCTATGTTGAGATGTTGGACGGATTTTTGGCTCCAGAAATTGAAAGTTCAAGAATAGTGAATTCCAGAACCTGGTTCCAACAAGATGGAGCTACCTGTCACACATCAAATGGTTCCATGGCGGTGGTGAGGCAGATGTTCCCTGGCAGACTGATTTCGAAAAGAGGTGATATCCCATGGCCCCCACGTAGTCCAGACCTGACGCCTCTTGACTTTTTTTTGTGGGGATACCTCAAACACAAAGTCTACAGTAATAATCCAAGAAACATCGTTCAGCTCAAGGGGAATACTGTGGTGAAATGGCAGCCAATTACACCAGTGTTACTGAAGAAAGTTTTCAATAATTTTCGTATGCGGTTAGAGAAGTGCCGTCGTAGAGAGGGTCAGCATTTAGATGAAGTTATTTTTAAAAAATAAACTCCATTTATTACTCTATAATGCCTTAGATTTATTTTAACCATACCATTTGTATTTATTTTTTAATATATTTTTTAAATATGCACGTTCTATTGCGCCACTCTGTAGTTTTTTTATTCTACAACAAAAAAAGAAAATAATTCGATCCATTGGTGTTTTAAAATGGTTAAGCCAAACATCGGATTGTTAATAATAATTATTATTAATAAAAATAATTCTGCAACTTTAATACCCGCACTTTAGTCCAACGAATGAGATATTCCTTATGCTAGCGTTTAGAGCGGGGTTAAAGTTCTACATAGTAGTGTCAGGCAAGTCCACACTTTGCCCTTTGGTAGAGGATATAACGTTCTTTTTTTTTTTTTTGAAAATACGTGTATTTCATTAAACGGCATTTGATCACCTCTCAAATCTAACTAGACTATGCTATCATCAGTAACTTTGCAACCAATCTTTGCAACTATCAAAAAATTTTCGACTGTCTTCGATGAATCACCGCTCACTAAACGTTTAAATACTTCCAGTGGCAACTTTTTAACACAGGGGATAAAGTAAAGATTCAAGTGTTTTGATGTAGATAACTTCTTCTTCCTAGCCCTGCCTCAAGTAATGCCGCAAGTAAACGTAGCTAAATACAACATTCATGTCCTGCACACAGTTTCTCAGTTACCTCTGATCTTTGGCCAACGCACTTGCTGAAATACCACAAGAATGTTCTTTTTGTTTTTAACGAATTCGAAATTCGACGCGAAATATTGCTTACCCTACAAATGATATACATTTATTATCCATTCCCCTTCCTGCTTTGGCCGCAGTCTACACTGTGTGTGTAAGTGGAAGATAAACTCCAACTGGCCTTGTCAATCAATACAATTTCATTGTAAGAAATAGACTTAAACTGTGTAAAGAGTAGAAGATGTTTTGGAAGATTCCCGGTAACGTCAACAACAATGTGGGGAAAAATGAAACCAATATCCTGCAGATTGCATCTACTCGTATTTGCAGTAAAATATCCTCTTTGTACAGCTAACTCAGAACAATGCAATGCGTCTTTGTTTTGTTACAGTTTCCTTATTTTTTCTCTCTTAATGTTGTTACCTTTTCTCACTTCGTGAGATGTATTGAGGTTAGAGATTGCAAAATTTTTGGGATTCTTGAGTTTTGAGTGATAAATAAGGAAAAAATTTAAAATTCCTGAGACTTTGCCAATGGCTTGAGAAATTTTCACAACTCGTTTATTTTGTTGAAAAGATTTGTTTATGTGAGAAGAATTGGAAAATCATTCTTTTCTCAAACTTGAGGTTTTATTGTGAAAGAAATGATTACAATGATTGCTCTTGATGGTATTTCCCATTTTTCCCATCCAAATCTCATCAAAGGAGACGAGAAATGGGTCATGTGCCACATAGTTAAACGCAAGATACCATGAAAAAAAAAAATGAACCGGTTCAAAGCACTTCGAAAGCATCGGCTCCCATTGAAATAGGTGTCTGTTTCATGGGATTTCAAGAACATCGTTTTTTCGAGGATAACTTATGATCAATTCTGGTTGGTGAAAATCTTCTGGACAAATTGAATAATTTGCTTAAACAACAAAGTCCAGAACTGATTCAAAATCCAGTAAAAAGGAGCATTTAAGGAAGTTAAAAAGATCCGCTGATCGTGGTCCGTCCAGAAGTTATGAAAAAAATGGGCAATCATCAATGAATTTAACATGAGCTTATCATAGGAGAGATGCTGTTCTTCTTTGAAACCTTTCCATTGCCTTTTCACCAGATCCTCTAAAGGAACGAAAACAATTTAGATAATTTCTATGGCAATATTTTTCTTTTAATCAGAATTGACATAATTAATTAATTTAAACTATTAATCTACGTACATTTTGAGCACATGTTAGAGGATTTTAAGAGGATTTTTAAATGCTCATATAGCATTTGCAAAAGCTATAAAAACACTATTCTTTGGAATAACTTACACTTTTTTTTGCTGGGAAATGGAAATGTGTAGTGTTCTACCAGGATAATATGCCAAAAGCCATGAATTGCTACACCTATCATATATTTTCCATAAATCTATTACCTTCTGATTATTAGTTTTTCCAACCTCTACATATTTTTTAGACGATACAACCTTTACTTCAAATGAGGAGGCCGAATTTTTGCCCTCAAAGATTTAAAATCTTATCAGCGTGAAATCATGCAACGCCTAGAAAGATGGCAAAACTTATTAGATCAGAATGGAAAATATATATTTCAATCAGAAATTACTTTCTGAACAAGCCCATATATAAATTTTTTTTTAGATTCTTACGCAACAATGGCTTACGAAATATGTCCTGAGTTACCGTCAAACTTAATAAATGTGAACATTTTAATCATTATTTTTAGATTTATTGTGATTTTCTTATAATCTGAGAATCTAGTTTATTTTTCTGGAATTGATTTCGTTGATTTTCAAAAGTCTTTCAAAATTAAGTCGTACATAATTATGCTTTAATTTGAAGCAATGAAAGTACGGTTACCCATTTTTCGGTTTCAAATGTAAAGGGTAAGTAACGTTAACGGCGACTATATTGAATGCGTTCTTGTCCATCTTTTGGTTTTAACTCGTGAATCAATTGCATCTTATATGGGAACAGATGTAAGATATGTAAAATTCTTTGCAAAGACCGCCTAGACAGCTCTAATTGCTGAGAACGTTGCCTGGAGGAAGTTTCAGGGTTTTCCTCAATACTTGCACTTGCACTCGAGCAATGGTCACTTCATTTCGAATTGCATGAGGTCTTCCAGCACGCAGAAGATCACACGCAGTCCCTTGTTGCCCAAAACGCTGAACCAATCGGTAAATTGTTGGAGCGCTAGCAGCATTTCCATCATGAAAGAAATTTCGATATGATCTGAATAATCGAATGCTGACTTTCAAAGTAAAATTGAACAACTTTGGTTGTTTGTTCTGTGCTGAGCCTTTCTATCATAAATTTCCCAATTATTATTTAGTTAATTCTGCAAAGAGACGAAAAAAAGGTTTAAACAAAAAATGTATTCTCTGATCAAATCTTAACGTTGCTTATGCGCCACCCTATATAGTTACATAAAACACACACAAAGCTATGATTTCGATGAAACTTTTATTTTATTACAAAGTTTGGACCTTCCCATTATGTACGAAGTGCAGTGTCATTTAAATGACTGCCTCTAGATTGATTGCAGCAGTGGATCTTTTTGAGATAGTTTTCCACCACCTTTTCGCACATTACGGGCAGTATATCGGCGATAACTTGACAAATGTTGATTTTCAACTGATCCAACGTTTGGAGATTATCCGTGCAAAAACACCATCTTTGACGTAGTCCCACAAAAAAAGATCTAACGGCGTCAAATCACATGATCTTGGTGGCCAATTGATGTCGCGAAAATATTAAATTACACTTTGTGGAAACTTCTCATGCAATAAAGCCATATCGTCATACCGTGTGCCTCATATTGTCCAGCTAATAATCTTCAGTTTCAGGCCATATCGCTCTGAATCGAAATTCGTAATATCCGCCATATTATCTCTCACAGAAGAGATATTTTCGGCAATGGGTACATTGAGATAATGCGCAAACCTGGCCACATTTGTGACTCTTTCAGTCTCTTCAAATTTCTTTATAATCTTGTCAATTCCTTGCACGTTAGGTCGATTATGACGGCCATAATCACCCCATAATGCATGAAAAGTGCCCACGCTTGAATTATCCATTTTTGCAGTAAGTTTTAACAATGTTGGCACTTTCTTTTGTTGTTAGACGATCCTCATTCGTAAATGGCAAACCTTTTACTAAATAAATAACACTTCAGATGACAGGTATTTAACAGCTGACAGCCTTAGCAGACCGGCGGTTTTGAAACCACTAAATAATAGATAACATGCCCCTTCTTCTACGCAAATGACGAATTCAACCCATGAGTTCTTAGATTTAAATCTGTATTCTTATATTTATAAAAAATTCGTCAAAATTTCTCTCTCAGGCCTTTCTAGGCACGAAAAAACTGGTTATCATTTCACGATACCGAACACCATTGACTGTTTGCGCTTGACATGCCTCATTTTCATAAAAAAAAGTTCCAATGATTCCTCCAGCCCAAAATCCACACCACACAGTGACTCGAGGATTTTCCTCACACCAAATCCGATAATTCTGTCTATTGACGAAGCCATCAAGATGGAAATGGGCCTCGTCACTGAAGATGATCTTATCGGCAAAATCAGCATTTTCATGTTGTCTCTCCAATACCCAACTAACGAACTATCTTCGCTGTCCATGGTCAGCTAGCTTCAGTTCCTGAGTCAATTGAACTCTGTATGCAATCTTTCGTCAAAATTCGCTGCATAGTGGATTTGGAGACACCAATTTGCTGAATTGAGGTGAATGGAGTTTGAGCGACATCATCACGAACAGTTGCGATATTTTCGGTCGAACGACATGGTCGAAGGCGCGATGTTGTCTTTTCATCCCTAACAGACCCAGTTTTGGCAAATTTATCCATTAATCTCTCTCAGTTGACTCTTTTGGAGCATTATTGTGACCCCAAACTGATCGCAATTTGCGAACTGTAGCCGCAAAACTTTCACCATTTTGGTAAAACAATTTCACAATGCGTTGTTCATTCGTGTAGTGCTCCATTTTTACTAACATCGTACCTTCTACTAGCAAACAATAACAATTGTTCAAATGTAAAACAAATCTTGCGTTCTTGTTGCGACACCCTTTATAATTGCAGTGGACTGTTGAAATTTAGATTTTTATCGATCATATTGATTTATAATGTCTGAACAAGTAAAAAGGCCTTTCCAGTAGCTCTCATTCTCAAACCGTAGTTTCCTAGATTCATATCTTGCCAATAATTGAACTAAATTCAATATAATTTAGCGAGCTTCAAACTTTTAGTAAATTTAGTTTTGCGACTGAAAATGGTCTGTACTGCGATGACCTCTCTGACATCTCTCTATAATACCTAAATGGAAGAAGGCATTAATATATGATAAGTAAGTTCAATAGTTTGGCATTTTGCTTTTTTATTGAACGTTTTTTCAGAGCGTTTGTTGATAAAAGACTAACATACTGATTTTATTTCAAACTAGCTGACCCGGCAAACGTTGTTTTGCCTTCAAAATGTTAATGTGGTAAAAAAAAAAATTAATTGCAAAAATCTCATCTCCAACGCCATCTATCACTTCAAATAATACCTTTTAAACCTTCCGGAATACTCTACCAATAATTTAAGACCAAAATGAGCCAAATCGGTCCAACCGTTCTCGAGCTTTAGCGAGACTAACGCACAGCAATTGATTTTTATATATATAGATTCGAAATTTTTTGAACTAAGTTTGAAATTTGTTTAGCGGGAAGAAAAAGCTTCCGAAAAAGATCCAATTCTTGTTAGATTTGGAACTATTTGGAAAAGAACTAGAATTTGGGTACCCATATTTGTATATTTTTGAGAGTTTATTTACGCAATTGCAATCACCCTAAAGTTGGCTCAAAAATGAACCAAAATGGGTCTGTGGATGTCCATACTCGTGCCCCAGTAAAGTCCTTCAAGGAGGCTTTATTTCGGGCTTGCCATGCGATAGATAACTATCTGACGGAATGCGAAAGTTTTGGAAGATAGTAAAATTCATTTGTATTTTAGTTTTTGATGTACGGGGTGTCTTGAAACCGATTAATGGAGGAATATATAAAAGTATTACCGCCACTACTAGTCACAGTTTTCTTAAGATTATTCCATATGTCTACATGATGGGGTGAGGAAATGATTTCTTTTCAGGTCCTGAAAATTGAAAAACAGCAATTATTTTTAGTTCGTCAAATAAAAGGTACGATGGGAGTCCCAAAGCTAGTCGATCTGACGTATAGATGGTGCCAGCAATTCGAAATAATCATTTTGGTGAAAAGTAGCAACCACGCCACGTTGTTTAGTATTTTTATTTGAGCCAAACGATCTCAGTGAATTTGTAAACATGGAAAAAATTGGTCACTGTTATGTAATTCAATATTGCCATTTGAAAGGTCTTAGTTCAACCAATACTAAAGCCGAGCTAGATTCTACTCTGAGGAAGTGTGTTACTTCGTTTACGACTGTAAATATGGTTAACTATTGGGTAGCAGAGTTTAAACGAGGCCGTACGAGTATTGATCGACCATTTGAGGTGTCCACGCCAAAAATGGTTAGGGAAATCCACAAATTTGTGTTGGATGATTGTCGACTGAAGTGCAGAGAAATGCGTGAGCTAGCTGAAATGATAGGCATTTCAAAAGGTGCTATACATTATTTATTGACCGAAAATTTGAAAATGAGAAGGCTGTGCGCAAGATGGGTGCCGCTGTTGCTTACAGTAGAGCAAAAATAGCGTTGTGAAGATGTTTCAGCAGAGTGTTTGGCGATGTTTCACCGCAATAAAGCCGAGTTTTTGTATGGATTTATAACCATGGATGGGACATGGGTGCACCACTTTACTCCTGAGACAAAGGAACAGTCGACACAGTGAATTGGAATGGGAGAATCGTGTCCACAGAAGACGAAGAATCTGCAGGCGCCTGTTTTTTGGGCTGCAAATAGAATTAGTTTTATTGATTATCTTTAGCAAAACGCAACATCATCAACGGGGAATATTATGCTAATTTATTGCAGCGTTTAGGTGATGAAATTTTGGAAAAAATAACCGCATTTGGTGAAAAAGTGAAAAAAGAAAGTGCTGCTTCATCAAGATAATGCTTCAGTGGACACAGACTTTGTTGCGATGGTCAAAATTAATGAATGGAAGTTCGAATTACTCGCCAATTTTAGCACCCTCGGATTATTTTCTGTATCCAAATTTGAAAAAATGGCTCAGTGATAAAGGATTTGCCAGCAAATCAGCAGAAGCAAGTGGATTCTCTTCTTCTTAGGTGGCGACTTGAATAGACATCCTTATCTGTTATACGCCGCCCGTAGAAAATAGTACCAATCGCTCCGATCTTCAGCGTTTCTCCTTCAATTATTCACACCAGGCTTCGAAGCTACTGGATATCGCTGCGAAAAATGTATCGACATAAAAGAAGATTATGTTGAAAAATGCAAAAAAATGTTTCCCAACTTTTTTGTGTCTTCTTTGTTAGGTCCGCTAGCTTTGCTTTTGCCTGGATATGAGTCTCAGCAAAGCCTATTAAATAGTTCATAAGTTTTCCAAATGGACTTTACGCATTTTGTGTAAAGGAAATTAAAGATAAAATTTTAAAAACCTTTCCCGGAAATTCTCTTCAAAATTCCCTGACAATCAAATAACTCTTGTTTGCATTCTCTCACTGTAACATACTGACATTGCAACGGCAGTATCGAATATTCACCGACGTCCTTCCAACGCTAAACTTCTACAAAAACTAAGAAAACATATTTGCAACAACGTGTCAAGTGGCAAAAGCGTGTGTGTTGTTCGTATTCGTATTACGTACGGTTTGGTTGTCTGTCACTCAACGTGCAACGTCGGAAGTAGGTGGATATATTGTGGTTGCGTTGTGTGTTGCGACAGAACCTCCTTAGTTTACGCCCTCTGAAAGTGTCTGTGGACGAAAGATGAATCTTCGCGTTTAGCTCACAGCATTGTGAATTGAGAAGGGCTGCTGCTGTTGCTTGCTGTTCGATGTGAAGGTAAAGATGTGAGATTGCGTTGATAGAAAAGTTTGTACGAATATTGAGTGGATTTACTTTTCCCCCCCTTTGCAAGAGAGCTCGATACGATAATAATAATGATGTATATTTTGGGAATATCCATGGTTATTTCAGTTTCCTGCAAGAAGTGGAAATAATTTTATTACTCCTTTGTCCGTAGCTGTATAAATGTAGGTTTCACTTGAATTTTCAAAGGTTAATTGTGAGATTTATTTTTGAAAGGATTTATTTTTGAAAGAGGAATATTGTTTATGCATTTGATTTATTTAAAATACTGTTCATTTTGTTTAGATATTTATGTTTCAATAAATTCGTGTGGTATGTTATGACAATTTTGTTGAAATAGTGATTACTTTTATCCTTATTTACAGGATATGTGCAAAAAATTGTGAATACGTCAAAGATGAATTCACACAAATGAAATCACAAATTTAAGAAAAAAAAGAAATGACAAAATAAGAAAATCAGACATTTACTTTTACGTTACCTTGTATTCATTCAAGATTCTTAATTTTATTAAGGTTTTTACATCTGTTATCATCTGCTATCATTTTGTACCCCCCAAATTCCGCGAGCTATTGTTAGCATATCGTCATCACCGTCATCCATCGTTATTTTCTTTTTTCTTCACTATTCAACCGCTTTAAGATTTTGATTGACTGTTGTTGTCCTTGCTAAGTTGATGATGTCTTTCGCTTGGCGAATTAAATTACAAAATATACGGAAATGCATTAGAATCCAGTTGAATTGCTTATCAGTTGGGAAGCTGAAAGAGAATCCTCTGTATAAACTGTCAATACTCTCTTTATGTCACAGAGATGTGAGTTGAATAACCACGAATCTTTCATACATCGTTTGCTAGTAATTTGATAGTTTGACACAGGTGTGAGTGCGTCGTCTGTCTATTTCAATTGCTTTGATAAAACCAGTCTTCGGTTACCTTCCTGCCGTTCTGGGGTTGGGAGCAGAAAGAGTATTTCCGCGGATATTCATGTACAAACATTAGAATTGTGTGTTTGGAGGGCGTTTTTGTTTATAGCAAAATATTTTTATTTGAATTGTAAACGTTTTTTTTTTTGTGCTGCTTTGTTTGTGAGAATCATTGGGCATCACTTAAGTGCTAGTGAATTCAGTTCATCTACGATTGTGGTTATTCATTACTTTGAGATGGGTACTTCCTCTTGTGAATAATTTTGGTTGGATGCTCTTCCGTTTTTTAAATTTGAAGCCTTTCAATTGTAATTCTAAAAACATGTCAAATTCTGACATCCAGAGAGATTCTTACGCGTTTGAGTAACAATTATTATAATTACAGCCTTTGTGGTGATGTAGAAGTTTAAAAATAAAAAAAACCGACAGGAAATTGTACTCAAGATGAGCGATCTAAAGTTTATCGGAATTTTATTCGTTTATTTCTAATCTGCGAGACAAAATCTCGAATAGTGTTTTACGAGCTTTAGAACAAAACTTACAACAAGTCTTTCTTATAGTTTAATAACTATAATATATTAATATATAATATGTAAAATATAATATATAATATACATATATTATATAATACAGGGTGTTCGTCGGGAAGGTGAACTACTTTGTTTGTTTATCATTTTTGATTAAATGAAAGAAAATGGATCTTATATTGATGATGGATGATGGCATACAATATCAGATAAATATCCGCCTCTGTTAGTCTCACAAATGCGAGCCCTTTTGTGCACATTTTTCATTACATTCTCACACATTTGACGCGGTATTTCATTACGAATTCATCGTGAATATTTTGTTTGAGTTGCTCAAGATTTGCATAAACCTTGCTTGTCACATATCCCCACAAAAAGAAGTTCGGAGCAGTCAAACCAGGCGATTGTGGAGGCCAATCAACATCATCATTTCTTGAAATAATTTGTTGTGGAAAGAAGTCTCGCAATAATTCCATTGTAATCCTGGCTGTATACGATGTGTCATCGTCTTGTTGATACCACATGTTAATCAAGGTCAATGCATTCATTTGTGGCGTTAAAAAGTTTTCGATCATATCACGATGTCGCTCCCCATTGACAGTTACCGTTACGCCGTTTACAATTTCAAAGAAGTAACGTCCAATGATTCTTTCTGACCAAATTGCACACCAGACTGCCACTTTTAATGGATGCAAAGGTGACTGATGAATAATTTGAGGGTTTTCCGACTAACCATTCAAATAAAAATGTGCCTCGTCACTCAATATAATTTTCCAAGAAAATCGGGGTTGCCATGGGCGAGTTGTAATATCCTATTGGCATATGTACGGCGGCGTAAATGGTCTTGTGGAAGAAGCTCTTATGTCAACTGAATCTTAAATGGAACCGAATGCATATCCTTGTGGCCAAAGTTGTTCTTTGCAGACCAAGCTCCTGAGCACGGCGTCGAATGACATGCAAATTGGGGACATTCTCAAGTTCAGGGTGCTTAGGAGCGTGGTTATCTTCTTTTGCTACGATGGATTGTTTTGAACACTTTCTTGAGCAGCAGCAATGTTTTCAGCCGGTCTTGTAGTACGTTGTAATCCATGCTTGGCCCTTTCAGCTACAGACCCTCTTTCTTCGAAATCATTCACTACACGATAAATACGTAGTGCGTCTTGTTGGCACGTTGTCTCTCTCAAAAATTTCACGTAACTTTCTCATCGTCACAGTAAACGATGATTGATTTTGATAAAATGTTTTAACGATTAAAACACGTTGGTTTATCGAATATTTTTCCATAATAAATTTGCCAAGTTTCTCCTTCACGACCGCCAAATATGAACTCTCATGATCAATGTTTACCAAAATGGCGCAAAAACGAAGTAGTAATCCTTCCCGACGAACACCTTGTATGTAATATATAGCAAAATATATTAATATATTTATATTATATACTATACCATATACATATAAGTTCCCAACTTTCCCCACCAGTTTTCAGTATAGAAGGTTGACCGCTATTGTATTTGGCATGCAATAAATAAATCGAAGATAATATTCAACATGCTTCATATTTCTTACTTGAAAACATAATTTTACTTGACCTGTTTTGGGACAGAAGGCAATGAGGAATGTTTCTTGAAGAAATCTTCCATGTAAAAAGTTCTTATAATAGAAATTTACTGTAACAAAAACTCATGAAGAAAACTATCAGCTGGAAACATTTCAACGAAGAAAATATGCTCTAAGATGCATTCGAAAGCCGGACATTTTCCACGTAAAAAACAACACCCGATGAAAGCAATTTTCTATACATAGAATTCTTTCTCCTTATGAAAACATTCAATCCATCCAATGGAACATTGGTTTCAACCAAAGAACATTTTTGTTTGAAAAGCTTCAATAGTTCTAATTGAAAGGTTGAACGATGTAAATTTTTATATGAAGACTTTCAATGAAGAAATTTTTTTACACAAAAATTTCAAAAGAAAGAATTTCTCAACAGAAGAAGTTCCAACAACGAAAACTTTTTACACAAAAGACTCCAATGAAAGGGAAAAAGACAACGGAGGAAGTATTTTTTTTAAATATTTGGGGCGCAACGAAGTTCTCGCTGTTTTTCTTTTTATAAAAATGCAACTTTATTATGAAAACATATTTACAAGTGATTCATTGAAAGTATTGCCAATCGCAAACTACTACTGTAGCAATATGGTTGCATTGCACCCAGGATATGTATTATTTAAACTGCGTCCATGTTTTATTGCTCGACATCCTACACTAACTTTTGTCATCTTTCTGGCAAAGCTCGAATTCCGTCACGGTAAAACTGTTCATCTTTTGAGGTTATTCATGAATCTAGCATTTTTTTCTATAAAAATTCAACTTTATTATGAAAACAAGTTTCTAAATGATTCATTGAAAGTATTGTTCATCGCTAACTATTATTTTCCCACCCATCTTTCTGGCAAAGCTCGATGTTCATCTTTTGAGGCTATCCACGAATCTAGCCATTCCTTGATGTCGCCTTATCAGTGGAATTGCTGGTCAGCCAGACCGTGTGCCATCGAATGGAACAAGTGATAATCGGACGGCGCAATATCTAGAGAATATGGGGGATGGAGTAGGATTTCTTATCTCATCGTTTCCAGGTAGGTTTTAGCGGGCTTGGCCACATGGAACTGAGCGTTGTCATGCTGAAGAATCACTTTTTCGTGTCTCTCCGCTTATTAAGGGCGCAGAGCTCGCCTCAATTGCATTAATTGAAGTAATAAATAACTCCGAGCTGGCCCCACTAAATACAGAACATAACCTTCGCAGCGTGAATATTCGTCCGAGGCGAAGACCTAGAAGCATAACCGGCCAGCCCTCATGAATGAATCCATCTATCATCACCGTTACAGTACGATGAAGCAACCCCAGTTGTCCACAGGCGAAAAAACGACGCTCAACGTCCTTTAGCATCAGCTCATAAGGAGCCCAAGTTCCTTGATTTTGAATCATTTCCAACGCATGCAATCGTTTGGAAATGGCTTGGCGAGTAACTTCTAATACTGAAGCAAGCTCTGCCTGCACTTGGCACCGATCCTCATCAAGCAATGGCGTCAATTCAGTGTCATTGTAAAATGCAATTGTTAGGGTGTAAATCAGTCAGGTTCGGTCTGAAGATTTCATGTTTAACTCAGGTTCGTGGAGAAAAATTCGAGGTTTTGTGGAAGAACTTAAGTTCTTGGCGGAATGTGTACACTTACAAGGGGGTTTCGTGTTGGAGCAGATGAAAAGAAAACGGGTAATGGGAAAAATTAAATATAATTGAATCTAATTTTCAGAAAATGCAGTTTAATTCATAATTCATATTTCATAATTTAATTTAATTTATAAAATTCATTTTTAGTTCGTGGGAAGGAACTACGTTTAGCAGTCTTCGACGGTTTTTCGTCCCCTTCGTCCACGTGAACGGTCGTCAACATTAAAATCATCGTCTTTAAAGCGACGGAACCAACCTGGATACGTTGTTTCACTTAAAACAGCATCTCTGTAAACGTTTTGAAGCTATCGATGAGCTTCAGCCGCCGTTTTCCGATTAAAATAAGAATATAAATACCTCCCATATGTGACGATTATTTGGCACAAAGTCATACATAGTAATCACACAACCAAAAGAATATGACGTCAAACTAAAATCACTGTTGTGTCGAGGCGGTATGTTTACCGTATACCTAAGCTTGGCTCATGGCGTCTAGTTTATGGCAGAATCGACTGACACTTACATCTGGAGCCATCTATTGGCAAACAGCGGGAACTTAGTAGCGCACCTAATAAATATAAGATTTCCCACGTTAAAAGTTGTAATGCAATAGTTTTTTATATGAAAATTAAAAAATGGCAAAATATTTCTATATGAAAGGATCAAATGAAGGAACATTTTTCTATTTGCATAAAAGGAACTTCTCTATATCAAAAGTTACAAGGAAGAAACTTTTTAATATGCGAAATTTTATAGCAAAGAGAGACTTTCGCGCAAAAAGTTATAAATAACAAATTTTCCATAAGAAATCTTACAATCATGGAACTTTTCTACTCACGACATTCCAACGAAAGAGCTTTTCTGTACAAAAAGTTTTCAAGAAAGTGGCTTATCTGTGTGAAAAAATTTAAAAGGAATTTTCTATAACAAAAAAAAAAAAAAAAAAAAAAAACAGTAAAGAAACTCTTCTATACAAAAGATTCCATAGGAGGGACATTCTTCCACTAAAACTTTTCTATATGAAATTCTTCAATGATGGAACTTTTATGCGAAAAATTCCTATAGGTCAACGTTCAAATAAAAGAATATCAATGAAATTCAATAAAAGATTAAGAAACTATACAAAAATCTCACAAAGGAAATTAACTTTTCTATATAACAAATTTTAACGAAAAAAAACTATTGTTTATGCAAATTTTCAGAACCGTTCTACTCGAAAAATGATAAGGAGATAAAGATAAATGTTTGCATGAAAAGCTTCAACAATGGAAAGATACCAATGAATTAACTTTTCTATACGAGAAGTTAAAGCGACGACCCTTTTCTGTAATAAAAGTTCGAAAATAGGAACTGTTCTATACGAAAAGTTCCAACTAACTTTTTATGAACTATTTTTTCACAAAAAGTTCCCAAAGAGTGAACATTTATTTAATAAGAGTTTCAATAGAAAATTTCCAGTGAAAGAATATTCCTCTACGAAAAGTTTTTGTCCTATGTGAAAAGTTCCAATGTATGAGCTTTGCCATACGAAAAATTTCCACTTGTATTTTAAAAGTTCCAATGGAAGGGCTTTCCAATATAACAAATTTCAAAGAAAGTAAATTTCCATACGAAAGTTCAAGTAAAAGAGTATTTCTATGCGGAAGGTTTTAATAGATAATATTTCCATACGAAAGATCTCAGATATCGCGTAAAAACTTACAATGAAGAAATACTTTTACACGAAAAATTCCAAAAGAAGAGGAATTTTATCGAAAAACCTCAAATGAATGACTTACTAAGCGAAAATGTTGAACGAGCGAATTTGCCCATTTGAAGCGTTGCACTGAACAAAAATTTCTATACGAAAAGTAAGAATAAACTATGTTTCTATAAGCAAAATTCAATGAAGACATTTTTGTATATGGAAAATTCTTGTACAGAAACTTTTCAATACTAAAAGTCAAGATGAAGGAAGTTTTCTCAAGAAAAATCTACAAATAAGCAGTATTTCAATACGAAAAATTACAACTGAAAAATTTTCTATACTAAGATCCTTAACCAAGCAATTCTTCTATATAAAAAGCTCCAATAAGTGAACATTCCCGTATTAAATGTCGCAGAAGAACAAAGTTTTCGGCACGAAATGATGCGGTAAAGGACATTTTCTTTAGGAATAGAATTAATGAGGGTATTTTTCTGTATGAATTTGTCAAATGAAGCTGATTTTCCGTACGAAAAATAGTAATAATCCAACTTTTCTTTGCAAAAGTTCTGTAGAAAAGAATTTTCTATGTGAAAAGTTAAATTAAATAAATATTTCTCTAGAAAAGTTTTTAATATGTTTGAATTTTACATCAACTTTTTTACATTTGTAAAAGTTTGTATGTCCTAGCATAAATTACCAGAATTTGGATTACACTCAATGAATGAATTCCTAAAATGTGAACATTAAGAACTAGAAACCTACCCTTTTCACCTTATTCTTTTCGATATCACACCTCGTCAACAATTTACAAACCACATTTTACTCTGCTTAAATCTGCCAGGTAGAGGATATCCAGAATTACTTTTACTATGTAGCGAAGATGTAAAGCAAGTTATATCATCTTCACCTCAAAATGTCACCAATTATTTCGACACAAAAAGTGCAAATGTAAAACCTCATAAGATAATTATTTAACGAACGAACGAATTATCAGCGTCTATCACGCCGCTTACGACAGCGCTTAAAACGAATAACTTTCAAAAAGCGCAGATATGAATTGCAGAGCCACTGCTTGCCAGATAACCAACAATATGGAAAATGTGCGCATGAAGGATGTTCTCGACAAATTCAACAGCCAGGAAATATGAACAGAAGGATACTCAAACACTGAATTCTTCTTCTGACACCAGATAAAAAAAGATTTGAAGGTTACACTTAAAATTGTTACAATCATACAAAATTTATTGTATGTTGTTGGCGATGTTGCGATGACGACGATATCATGTGACATTACTTGGAGCGGAAAACAAAAGTGACAATGTGACAAACAAACACAAATTTAAGGATTATTTTATAAGGATAACGAATACGTGATGTGAGTACAGAGTGAAATGTTTGATAAAAAATAAAAAAATGACATTTCTGTAGGAAAAGTTTCAAAAACATTCCTACATATTAAAATTTCAACTTTTTTTCTGTGCGAAAAGTTCCAATGGAGAAAGTTTTCTATACGAAAAGTTCCAATGGAACGGAGATTTCAATACGAAAAGTTCCAATTTAGAGAGTTTTCTACATGAAAATTTCCAATGGAAAAACTTTCCTATACGAAAAGTTCCAATGGAGGAACTTTTCTATACGAAAAGTTCC
>JAHXMU010000326.1:190766-210446 GCA_019455685.1 Philornis downsi
CTTTTCTATACGAAAAGTTCCAATGGAGGAACTTTTCTATACGAAAATTTTCAATGGAGGAACTTTTCTATACGAAAATTTCCAATAGATGAACTTTTCTATATGAAAAGTTCTAATGGAGGGACTTTTCTATATGGAAAGTTCCGATGGAGGAGAAACTTTTCTATACGTAAAGTTCCAATGGAGAAGGAACTTTTATATACGAAAAGTTCCAAAAGAGAAAAGATCCAATTAACAAACATTTCATACAGGAAAGTTACAATGAAGGAACTTTTCTATATGAAGCTTTTCAATTCGAAAAGTTTGAATGAAGCAGCCTTCCCGTACGTGAAGATTTAATGGAGTAACTTTTTTATAAGAAAAACAACGGTGGGTTCTAAATCGTACAAAAAATTGTTGAAGTGAAGGAATTTGCAAAATTTGCAACAAAGGATCTATTCTATACGAAATGTTGAATTGTAACCACTTTTCTCTAGAAAAATTTTCGATGAAAAATGTTTTCGATACTAAAAGTAGAAATGAAGGAAATTTCCTGCGCGAGAGGTTGTAAGGAGTAGGTTCATATATGGAAAATTTTAATGAAAATTGTTTTTTATACAAAAAGTTCCATTTTAACAGGTTTCCATAAGAGAATGAATACATAAATTATTTAAAAGAGAATTCGTCGTGAAATAGCTAAACTCGTGTTTATCAAATAGGGGTTTGCAATTGTATTGAAATCGTAAATATGTTTAAAAATGGATTTTGGTCTTTTGAATGTGTTGAGCTATATTCACATCACTTCATAATTTTAAGACTCCTTTGCATACATAAATTTTTATGTCAACTAACCGTACCCTCAATATTTTTCGCATTTCCCAGAAACGTTGTTTATGTCCCCCAGTGAATTACTAAATTTATGTCCACGTATTGTCCTTGACAGAAAGCCCATCGTAAAGTTCCTCAGAGCGACCTTCCTATATGGCTTGATGGAGCGAAAGCGTTATATATTCCTAGTAGACGTTTTACAATTATAAAGCTTTCGTGTTTCATGAATAATACGTATTATCTCTTGGTGATATGTGATATCATACATTTGTCTGACAGTATGAGCGAACATGCGATGATATCGCAAAGGAAGTAAAACACACCGAAGGACACACAAATGGACGGGCAAACGAAAAAAACATACATAAATAAATCCTGTTAAAGTTAACAACAGCAACAATAACGTATAGAGCGCGGAAAATATGTGCGTTTGGTAACCAAAAAAAAATCTTCTTTGCCTCTACCCACTAACGACATATGCGTGAAGGCTTTCATTCATTTCACTTTCATTCATATGCCTTACAGAGTTACGAGTCGACTGTTACGAAATCGTTATTGAGCCGCCAGTCCTAAACAAAGACGAGTTTTATTCTTCCAGGCTCGGACTCATGAAGCAGAAAGAGAGAACATTTCTCAGAAATGAGGCTTACTTAAGTTCAAAGTAACGCAATCCTTGGAAAAAATTCTCTGATTGCAATTTTCCATACATAAACACACATTTTTATTCAAATTTCTCATATAAAAAATACTTTAAAATAAATTTCTCTTACTGAACTTTTCATGTAGAAAATTTCCACCAACGGCGCTTTTCGTGTGGGAATATTCCTTCAGTGGCACATTTAGCATTGAAAAGTTCAAACATTGACAAAAAATTATTATTATTTTGTCGAAATTTTTTTGCACAGAAAGTTATTGCAATCTTTCGTACAGAAAAGTTTTGCATGTGGTACTTGCGTAAAGAAAATTAACATCGGTGGAAACTTTCATTTCAGATAGTCCTGTGTATAGAATTTTTCATACAGGAAAGTTCAGCTTAAGGAACTCTTCTGTACGAAAAGAAATAGGAAATACATTTTTTTATACAAAATTCAATACGAAAAGATCCAGTGAACGAGTTTGTAATACAGGAAAGTTCAGGTGAAGGAAATTTTCTACACGAAAATAACCCATAAATAGATTTTTCCATACAAAATTTTGTAATGAAGGAAGTATTCCATATGAAATGATCGAGGGAACGAGTTTTTCATACAGGAAAGTTCAGGTGAAGTAAATTTCTATACGAAAAGATCTATTCCATACGAAATGACCTAGTGAGCGAGTTTGTCATACAGGAAAGTTCAGGTGAAGGAACTTTTCTACACGAAAAGAACCAATAAATAGATTTTTTTCATACAAAATTTTGTAGTGAAAGAAGTTTCCAAACAAAAAGATCCTGTGAACGAGTTATTCGTACAGGAAAGTTCAGGTAAAGGAACTTTCTACACGAAAATAACAATTCCATACGAAATGATCCAGTGAATGAGTTTTTCATACAGGAAAGTTCAGCTGAAGGATCTTTTTTATACGAAAAGAACCAGAAAATAGATTTCTTTCATACAAAATGTTGCAATGAAGAAAGTGTTCCATACGAGAAGATCAGGCAAAGGAACTTTCCTACATGAAAAGAACTATCCAGTGATCCAGTGAACGAGTTTTTTTTTACTAAGGGATGAAGCAATTTTTCCATACGAAAATTAGCAATCAAATACATTTTGCTCTATGTAAAGTTCTAATGAAGAATCGTTTCTGTATGAAAAGTTTTCAATGAAGGAGCTTTACTATTAAAGAATTTGCAATGCAAAAACGTGCAGGATAGAGCCTCGAATATGAATTACCTTGGAAGAAATGTTCCATTACTGGTATTTTTCTTACAGGAATATTTCATTAATAGCGGTTTTTAATTGAGAAGTTTTTGAAAGATTCTTTATTGGAAATTTTTGCACAAAAATCATTGGAACCTTTTGGTTCCTGAAAGCTCCCATTTGCGTGAATAAATATTAAGTGTTTTCAGTGGTGGAAATACTCTGAAATTTTTCTACAAAACTTCTGTAATTAAAACTTTTCGTATAGAAAAGAGTCTTGTTATTGGCATTTTTTTTTTGTATAAAATAGTATCGTTTTTATATTTTCTTGGATAGAACGCTGTTTTTTTTCTGTATAGAATAATTTCAGCTATAACAATTGTCATGTGGAAGAATCTCTTCGCAACAATTTCGTTCCAAAAGAAAAGTCCATTCATTCGAAATGTTCGTATAGATGGTTCATTTCATTTGAATTGGACTTACAGCAAGTATCCTATTTTTGTACAGAAAAGTTCCGTTGTTTCAATTTTATTGCCGAAGAGATACTGCAGTGCTAAATTAATAAAATATACAAAACTTTGCTTAAAGTAAATTATTTTATATAAAATTTCTGTCAATGGAATTTTACGCTTTAAAATCGTGTCGTTTATTGAAAATTTTGTCTAGTAAAGTGATTGTTATTGGAGAGAAGTTTCCTTCAATTGAATTTTTTTTTTGTAGTCAAGGTAAATTGTTGAAATTTTTTTAACAGAAAAATTTTTTTTTGACAAGTCCTTTCATTGGTGCTCTTTGTATAGAAAATTTCATCCACTGAAATTTTTCTGCTTAGTAGAGTTTTTCGTAAAGAATAACTTATTTCTTCATTAAAATTGTCTTTCATTGCTACTGCACTGTTACTTTTTGTAAAGAAAATAAATCATTTGTTGTTCGTCAGAAATGTTTTTCTTTTTCAGGTTCAGGTTAGATTAGGCGATTTTCTGCTAGCGAAAAAAATGGATCAAAGAAGTTGCATCAAATTTTGTGTAAAAAGTGGAATTAAGTGCTCAAAAACACTTGAAATGTTGACAGTGGCATACGGTGAGAGTACTTTGAGTCAAAAAAATGTTTATAAGTGGTACGAGCTTTTCACAGAAGGTCGAGAAGATGTGAATGACGACGCTCGCTCTGGCACCCCAGCACATCAACAACCGATGAAAATGTTGAGAAGGTGTAGAAAATTGTTATGGAGAATCGTCGAATCACAATTAGAGAAGTTGCTAAGGATGTTGGCATATCGGTTGTAAATTTTCGTAAATTTTAGGCATGACGCGTGTGGCAGCGAAGTTCGTTCCAAAATTGCTGAATTTTGACCAAAAACAACGTCGCACGAGCATCGCTTAGGAATAGTTGAATGTCGTCAACGATGATCCAGATTTGCTTAAAAGGGTTATAACTGGGGACGAATCATGGGTACATGGTTATGACATCGAAACCATAGCCCAATCGTCCCAATGGCAGTGTCCAGGAGAGCCAAGACCAAAAAAAAAAAACACGTCAAGTTGGGTCAAATGTCAAGATTTTGCTCACTGTTTTCTTCGATTACCATGGCGTAGTGCATCAGTAGTTCTTTCCACAAGGTCGTACGGTAAATAAGAAGTATTACCTTGAAGTTATGCGCAGTTTGCGTGAAGCAATACGAAAAAAACGCCCGGAAATATGGAAAAAAACTCATGGCTTTTGCATTATGATAATGTACCTGCTCACTCATCTTTGCTTGTGAGAGATTATTTGGCCAAAAACAACACCGGTATCATGCCTCAGCTACTGTATTTAACAGATTTGGCCCCCTGCGACTTTTTCCCGTTGCCATGATTGAGGAGACCCATGAAAGGACTGCGTTTTGCGACGATAAAGGAGATAAAAACCGAATCGCTGAGAGAGCTCAAGGACATACCAAAAAGTGCTCATCAGAATTGCTTTCAAGATTAGAAAAAACGCTGACACAAGTGAATTGTACTTGAGGGGGACTTCTTTGAAAGAGTTAAAATACAAATTGATAAATAAATAAATATTTTTTGAGAAAAACGAAAATTCACCTTTTTTGAACACACCTCGTATAGGAAAAGCGGACCAGAAGACATTTGAAACAGAAATAGAAGCGAAACTCCCCTAAAAAGCGGTTGATAAACTATAAAATTATTACCATCTGGGTTAAAAAAGCTATTGGAAGGCCACCGAAAATCTCAAATTTTTCAAGACTCAGTCTTTGGAGAAGTTGCTTAGAAATTTTTTCTATTTTCCGGATAAAAATTGAATATCGAAAATCTATTATAGATGGCTCACAACGTTTCTGTATTCGCGTCTAATTGTCTATTCTCATCTGTTCACATTTACCAGCTGAATTAAATGTTAATCTAAAATTGTGGCAAGCTGGAAGGATGTTATATGTAGAAGCTCAACTCAACAATGGGTTTTAATATTGGCTGTATAGTCAAAATTTCCGTTTGAAAGGCACTGCGATCTACCTTTAGCATAAATGAGAAATTTGATCTTTGGTCCAATATGTGTTTTTCCAATTCCACTAGATTGCTTCCAAGGCTAAGCTGGGAAGTTTTTTCTACATACACTTTGCTTGTAGAAAAATTTTAGATGAGGACTTTTTACAAAAGGAAACTGCTGAAATATGAATTCTATTACATCACAGATTACTAGAATGAAATATTTCATAACGGTAACAAATGCAAAAGGCTATTTTACATCGTTCAAATTGTTGGGAATGATTCAAATGAAAGGAAATTGGATTCCATATGAACTGATGAATATAAGTTTTGAATATTGATTTTTGCTTCTGTAAAGTGCTGCTTGTCACGCGTAAATGAAAGTGTTATTGGCATAATATAGTCACTGGTGATAAAACTTGTATACATTACGATGGTTCAAAGAACATCGACAGTAAAGCAGAATTAAAAAAAAAAAAAAAAAACTGGTGGGATCAACTTTGCATTATGCAGTGTGAGTTGCTTAAACCAAACGAAATTTTTATCGGGGTTCTCTATCGAATGCAATTGATGAGATGCAAGGAAGCTTACGCCTACTATTGGCCAACAGGAATGTACTTATTATTATGCTCGTCCAAGAATCCTTCAATTGGAAAGTCCTGCTCCAATGGCCGCCTTATTTATCAGGCACTGCCAATTTCGATTGTCAGCTATTTCGGTCGATGATACGGTGCAGCGCATTATATTAATCGATTCGATTCTATCGATGAAATATTCGTATGTTGTCCGAAAGATGGGAAAGTTTTTTTTTGTGTTTTGAATAACACAAAATGTACAGGGTGGTGCACCAATTGCACTACAATAAGAAATTCAAATAAATTTTTTTCAGTCAATGTATTTAATTTATTTTTTTTATTGTCTAGAAAATATATCATATATGAATGCCATGCTCGTTCGCCCATATGTGACACCTAATCAGAAAATCATTCATTGCGGGACTGCCTCAATTATTGTTTTAAAGGACTGCTTCAATATAGTCAAATTCACAGTCAAATCACATAAAAGAAAGTCAGATGTAATCATGTACGCTAACCTTGGGGGCCAGCGGAAAGTGGAGTTTCTGAATTTTAATTTATTTGGGAATTTTCGTTGCAGCTCCGCCATAACCGGTCTGCCCAAGTGTGCAGTTGCTGCAACCAAATACTGTTGAACCAAACTGCTGAAATGTGAAAAAACTCCTTTAACATCTTTGAATAACGGTCCTCAGTTACTGTTACACTGTAGCACGATTCGTGCGCCTCCCTGTACAACATACAACTCCTTTGTGTGAAAACATATACAACAACCTTCTATATATATGTAGTAAGCGTCCCAGTTTGTTATACCAGAAACTAGTTTGTTAATGGAAATGGTTTTAGCTTTTGCACAAAAATTTCCTGCCACAAGAAACTTTTTTAATATGAGCAGCTATTTTCAATAGCAAAAACATTGTACAGGTCTATCCACTTTGTAGTTTCAAAACCGGCGACCTGGCAAGGCTGTCAGTTGTCAAATATGTACCTGTTATCTGAAGAGTTATTTATTTAGTGAAGGATTTTCCATTTACGAAAATGGATGGTCTAACAACCGAAGAACGCGTAAAAATAGTTACAACTTACTATAAAGGTGGTGATTCAAATATAGGCACTTTTCGTGTATTATGGAGTGATTAAAGTCGTCATAATCGACCTACTGTGCAAGGAATTGAGGAGATTATAAAGAAATTTAAAGAGATTGAAAGCGTTACAAATGTGCTTAGGTCTGCGCATTATCTTAATGTACCCACTGCCAAAAATATCGCTTCTGTTTTTGAAAGTGTGGCTCACATTACGAATTTCAATTCAGAGCAATACGGCCGTATGATAACCAACTTTTTTTTTGGCCTTCAATTGAAGATTATGAACTGGACGTTGTGTGGTTTCAACAAGACGGTGCCACGAGGCACACAACACGACCAGTTTGGGGTTCATTGCATGATACATTTTCAGAAAGTGCAAAATCACGTTTTGGCGACATCAATTGTTCAGCGAGATCAATCTATTTCAAAGTCCATATTTACGCGGATATTCCACAAATTTTGGCGTAGTTGAAAACCAACATTTGCCAAATTATTGCCGAGATATCGCCCAAAATGTGCGAACAAGTTCTCGAAAGCTACCTCAAAAGCATCAAATAACATTGTATTTCGTTCATAATGGCAAGATTCAAGTGTTATAATGACATAAAAGTTTCATCGATTACGCGGTTAATCCCCAAATTTTAGAATAGTTGGAAACCAACATTTGCCAAGTTATCGCCGAGATACCGCCCGAAATGTTTGAAAAAGTTCTCGAAAACTACCTCAAAAGCATCAAATACCATTGTGTTTCGTCCATAATGGCAAGATTCAAGTGTTATAATGACATAAAAGTTTCATCGATTACGCAAATTACACGGGTAATCCCTAAACTTTGGAGTAATTGAAAACCAATATTTGCAAAGTTACCGCCCGAAATGTGCGAAAAAGTGCATCAAATAGCATTGTATTTCGTACATAATGGCAAATATCCAAGTATAGGGTGATTTTTTAAGATTTAAGTTTTTCAGGTTGGCAGCACTGGTTAGTAATGGCGTCCAAACTTCATCTGTCAAAGTGAAAAGTGTATAGCGTACTATGCCATTTCATCATGGAATGACGAATGACCTACCACAACTAAGTCTAATTTTTGGTGAATGGACCTTACAAAAGCTCAATGAAAATCCACTGTTTTATCGAAAAATTGTTTTCAGCGATTAGACTCATTTCTTGCTGAACGAATACGTACACAAGCGAAACTGTCACATCTGGAGTGATGAACAGCCACTTGCCTTACATGAATTACCGATATATCAAGAAGAAAAGACAGTCGGGTGTGGTTTATAGACTGGTGGCATCATCGGTCCGTTTTTCTTCAAGGACGACCAAGGAAGAAACGTTACCGTCAACGGCGAACGATATCAAGGCATGATACGCGATTTTTTTTTTGCCCCAACTGGCTGAGTTAAACTTGGTTGACATGTGGTTTCAACCAAGCTCATGAAACAATAGATATGTTGAGGGATGAATTTGGTGAACAGCTTGGCCCTGTGAGCTGGCCCCCAAGATCTTGCGATTTAACGCTTCTTGATTATTTCTAGTGGGGTTATGTCAAGTCGTTAGTCTATATGGACAAGCCGAACACTGTTGAAGCCTTATAGGATAACATAACACGCGTTATTCGTGGAATACAGGCCGAAATGCTCGAAATAGTGACGAAAAATTGGACCTTCCGAACGGACATTTTGAGGCGGAGTCGCGAACAACATTTACATGAAATTATTTAAAAAAAAAATTAAATGGCAAAGACCAATTTATAGATTCCAATAAAAAATTTTAATATATGATGCAAATTTGAGTGTTTTATACGATTTAAAAAAAAAAAACTACGATTAAAAAATCATCCTATCAATCATGAAAGTTTCATCGAAATCTTAGCTTTATGTGTGTTTTGTTTAACTTTGCTTTTGAAACTGAATAATTGATAACTCAGTATTTAGCGGAACTTTTGAGGTGGTTTTGTTAAATTTGATTTTGTTAAATATTAAAAATATTAAATTTTGCATTGAAAAAATTTCTAAACAATTTCAATAAGGTATTTTTATGCCTAACAGTTGAGGTCAATTTTTGTGATGTTTAAGTTATTTATAGAGCTGGCATTAATGGAATGAAATTTGAGCAATTTCCTCTGTAAAACTTCTCCGCCGTTTGAAATGATCAACGGCCTTAGGTTTTATTGCCATCCATCCTGTTTGTGTTTACTCACACGTAAAAACAAACATGGTCTAATATTGTTATTGTTATGTAAATATAATGCCAGATATGAAGAAATAACATATCACCTCCTTGCCCCTTAAGCCAGCATACCGCATAGATAACCCCATTTGCAAACACCGCTCCCAGAACCCTGCGTCGCCTCTCACCAACCTCCCCGCCCCAACGCTAACGTATTGTGGGTATGGTAGAGCTTTAAGTGCAGCTGACATTTGCCCCCTGCTACCATTTGTTGTTTGTTGCCACTGACGTGATGGGACAATATGTTAGCGTCGTTTTCGTTGTGTTTGTCAACCTCATTGGCATCGTGTTCACTGTAGCTGCAAATACAATGTCAAAGGATAGATAGATGAGATGTACGTACGTACGTGCGGATTTTGCTAAAGGTAGCGAGCTGCTGGGGAAATCCATCTTATAGAGTTTTTCTTTCAGCTCCAGATTCGTGTTAAGACATTTCGCGATATGCTGCTTGATATGAGTTTGTTTGTGCGTGTTTTGCTGGAATCCTCGTTATCTGTCTTAGACTGCAGCATCAGAAAATATGTGTAAATATTAGCTGTTTTGTGAACGTGTGTTAGTTTTCCATACTTGCTTTGTTTCTGCACCTTAGCTCCTTTAAGTGCTTGAGTGACAGACAGCCGGTAGTGCTATTTTTGTTGTAAGTATTTTATTGCAAGTTTGTGTGATTTTCTTTTGGGCACTTTTCCATGGAGAGTGGAAAAAAAGGAATTGGGAGTCACAGAACCCTGCGTCGTAAACCCCATAAAAACACTAGATATGATACAACTACGATTAGTTAAAATGTGGAATTTTGGAAGGACATTCATAGCGTTTTTTTTTGGTGCTTAAGGCTGGTGTTATCATCAAAATAATTATAAATCAATGCTTCGATAATCTAGACAGTTTTTTAAGAACCCCTTCAATACTTAATTATGATTAAAATCTGAAGAGTGTGGCCATTCCAACGACATACTAAGTGCGCAACTAAGTTCTTCTTTATGGACAAACTAATGTATATTGACGCTTTCTTGATTCTTGAGAAGACTGCAGCAACATTTCGACTTTTTCGACTAATGATGTCAAGAAAATCAACGCCTAGCGCGTATATCACACAGTTTTTGTTAAAGCTAACTCCAATCGTATTTACAGCAGCTTCCTTCATTATCATCAACACAAGTAAAGGGTGATTTTTTAATCGTAGTTTTTCTAAAAATCGAGTTAGGCACTCAAATTTGCATCATACATTAAAATTTTTTATTGAAATCGATAAATTGGTCTTTACCATAAAATTTTTAAAGATAATTTCATGTAAATGTTGTCCGCGGCTCCGTCTTAAAAGGAAGGTCCAATTTTTCGTCACTTTTTCCGAGTATTTCGGCCTGTATTCTACGAATAACGCGTGCTATGTTATCCTGTATGGCTTCAATAGTGTTCGGCCTGTCCACATAGACTAACAACTTGACAAAACCCCACAAGAAATAACCAGGAGGCATTAAATCACAAGATCTTGGGGGCCAAATCGAGAAATAAGCTGTTCACCGAATTCATCCCCCAATATATCCATTGTTTCACGAGCAGTGTAGCAGGTTGCATCGTCCTGATGAAACCACATGTCAATCAAGTTCAACTCAGCCAATTGATGCAAAAAAAAAAAAATCCTTATGGTTGAGGAACACATGCCCAATCGCAGAGAACGGCGACGAATTGACATTTCACAATCGTCATTAACACTGGTCGCTACGGCTGTAACATTTTCTTCGGCACGCACTCTACGCATGCGAGTCGATGGTTTTATGACCAACAAAGTAAATTTGGTGCGAAATTTGGAGATAACAGCACGAATTATTGATTCAGCAGGTCGATTATGGCGACCATAAAATGGTCGTATCAAACGATGCAAATTTGTTACAGAGCACGAATTTTGATAATAAATTTCAACGATTTGCAATCGTTGCTCGTTTGTTAGTCTTTCCATGATGATAAGGCAGAGTATACTGAACACTTTTCACTTTGACAGATGAAGTTTGGACGCCACTACCAACCAGTGCTGCCAGTCAAAAATCACCCTATATGTGAAAAAAATCGCACGAAGGACTCATTTGATGCATACTTGCGCATCAAAATCGTTCCTTATCTTTATTGAAGACTTCGTGTTGGTCAGTGTCATTTTGCGAAGGTATTACCTATATATCAAATTCAGCCAATGCTTGAAATACTGTTTTAAGAATTTATAATATAAGGTGCAGTAAAGAGAAATCGACTATTTTAACATTGAAGGGTTTATTTAGCACGGTTAGAATAATCAGATTTGAGACCCACGTATGTCCTTTTTTTCAATAACCTATTACAATTTCGAACGTAATTTCCATTATGCCTCTGCCATAGAAATTCTCATCCTTGTTAGCAAACAACTGGGACAAACAATTTTTACAAACATCTTTTGAGGCGACCTTTTCACCAGCAAAATCATACCTCAAAGACAGGAGAAGTTGGTAATCACTTGGTGCCACATTTGGATTATAAGATGAATGTATAGGAACTTCTGGAGAGTCACTATATATGCATGCTTGTGGTCTGACCTTGTTCTAATGGCACATAATTACTCTCCTATTGGACAAAGCTGGCCACTCAAGGGTGATTACCGCCTTCAAATGGCCAATTATTTACAACATATGTTCGAATTAAGAGCTTAACTGTAGGGGAATAGTTGTGATTCCCGCCAATGCCACCAAACTTTCCCGACCGTCAAATTTGGCTTGGTTACTGTTCGAGAAGGCTCACTGCTATTCAACCACAACCGTTTGCATTTAACGTTATCGTAACCGACGCACTTTTCATCAGTAGCCACCATTTGCTTCAGAAATGGTTCGATTTTGTTGCAATTCTGCAGCTATTAGATGTTCGAAACTCGGTGCATGAGGTTTTTTGTTTTGCATTAACTCGTCTGGCAGGCATACATCGAATATTGTATCCAGCGTTATTCATGTGGTTCCAAATGGTTTACTGCGCAATGATTAGCTCCTGGGTATTCAAAACAGTGCTGACTTGACGATTGGACTTGAAGACTTCCATTGTTCTATCGAGATTTTCGTGATGCATTTTTGACTTTAAAATTGCCGAAAAGGAATCGACAAAATCAAAAGCTTACGAAATTGGCTGTTACAGTATCAGAACCGTAAACAAGATTCACCTTTTTAGACGCCTGGCTTGCCTTTTCACTTTTGTAGAAGAAAAATTGTTAAACATGACGTATCTTTTCTTTGCCATTGTCTACTTTTGACATGCTCTGAAATAATTTTTTGTCAAGCAATCACAAAAATGTCTAAAATGTTTTGTGATTACGAAATCATATTTTGCTAACGCCATCTAGCTGTTATATAAACCGAAATGCAGATTACTGTTAAGCCATCTATTGGCAAAATAATGCATTTATTTTTATTATAGCTTATATTTGGTGAATTTTTATACATATAGTTTCAGTGAAAACATTCGTTAGTACAGTTTACTTATTTATTGAGATTTCGAACTATTTGTTATCTATTCATGCGTATTGAAACAAGCAACATGGTGACTAAAGAATTTTGTTACTTAAAAATATGTTACTTAAAAATGTAGGAAGACTTTTTTTTAAAGTTTCGTCGAAAGAGAATCGCTTTCAACTCAATAAGATGCTGTAATTTGTTACATGTCTAGGCCTGTCATGTCAGTTTTTGAAAATTTCCCCAAAATCGGCATTTAAGGATGACTAATGAATGTTGCTATCCAGATGTTACTTACAGATGTTAAAAAAATTTTTAATTTTTTTCTAGATCTACGCCGAAAAAGAATCACTTTCAACGAGACAGTGCAACTTAGCACATAACCAGGCTTGCAGAAAAATTGCTCAGTTAGCTGATTTCGAGAAAGTTTACATTCCGGTTGCTTTCGAGACCTCCTGATCATAATGTAGCTGACGTTTTCTTGTGGATTTATTGCAAATATCAAGTTAAAAAAAAAATAAATAAATAAAACTCCCAAATATGGATGATATTATGCACTATTTGATCGATTCGATCGATAGTGGAGGCAATTTTCGCTGCTACCTTCCAGGCGCTAATGAATAAGGATGTCGTACATGCATTATAGGCCGTGGAGGGTATTTAAGTCCAATTATTTATAAAATTTACTCAAAAGTTTCAATATAAATTTGTTATTTTTTGATTGAATAAAGAAACAAAAATGGATGTGATTTAAAAAGAAGTTATGTAGACTTCTTAATGTAGCAATATTAAGTAGCCACCCTGTACATAATAATCAGCCAATAAATTGAGGTCTTTAGCCCCCTTTAAATTTACACGTCCTTTATCAGTCATACAAATATACTCCCTCTCAAATTCCCACCTATCTTATCAGTTATTTTAATGACTTGAATATTTGTCACCCGGCAGGAAGCACCTTTTCATACCCATCCCCCCAGCCCACGCTCATCGCACGCCATCAAACTTAAATGCTCAAATGCATATTTTTACTACTCATCCTCTTACTAACTGCTGACGAACAATGTTATGCAAAACCACAAAATGAGAACGATGGGTGGAGGGAAAACGTAAAAACAGACAAAAAGGACAAAAAAAAAACGAAACTTTGAGGTTGCGAAGGAATTTAGGAAAACACTCCCGAGGAAACACCTTAGTTATATGATATCTGTCGTTATCCGTTAGTGTCGTTTTGCCAAACCCAGTTAAAATGTTTCCTTCCGGTTTTTGACGTTTTCAACGTCGAATGTGGCGACAATAATACTCAGGGTGATGATAATGGAGGCAAAATTGGGGCGAGAAATTTTCAATTGTTGCTGGTGTTTGTTATCCTTGTGGAAAAACGTAGTGAATTAAAAAAAAAAAGAACGTTAATGCAAAGAAAAGGATGTGTGTAATGTTGACACTTTTCATATGTGATTTGTAAATACATATGAAGGATATAGTTTGGTTAGGTGTAAATTTTAATACGCGTATAAGTAAATTTGTAGGAGGCGGAATAACAACTAAATAGGTTCGAATACAGCAGTCACCATAAGTGTGTGCGTGAACACAGTAAAGTCTAAAATCACATTTTTGCTTGTACAAAACCAAGTGTAGCTCGAACATTATTGATATTTCTGATTTGGATTTTGGCACGGATGGTGGTCTTAGTACCATCAATCTCTCTGGAGAGTACTGAAATTTTTTTCGCAGGCAAATTACCTTGGTGTATTATTGAGCAAGAAGCTGAATTTCAAACCCAACATTCTAGACAGGGTGAAAGTGGTGCTATATGCGTGCAAGAGGGTAATAGGAAAACAATAGGGATTAAGGCCTGGCACTGTTCACTGGTTGCATAGTGCAGTAGTAAGACCTACAATGTTGTATTGAGTTATCGTCTGGTGGAAGCCTCTTGGGAAGTCCACATACTGTACGATACTGGACAATGTCCAAAGGATGGCCGGTCTGCGCATCACTGGTGCGCTCCGCATCACCCCATCCGATAGACTAAATATAATTTTGCATTTACTACGCCTACTAATTATGGTATTAGTATGCAGACTGCCGCATCGACGGCGGTAAGACTAAGAAAACAGTAGTCGAACAGTGTGATCCTCAACATGGTGCCTGATATAACAGGCACTACTGACTACACTCTGGCTAAACCATTGTTCGACAAAAAGTACCACATACTTATACCAGATAGAGATACATGGAAATGTAGAACTCCTGGCAGAAGACTGTATGTCGACTTCTACGCTGACGGCTCAAAATGAAATAATCAGGTGGGTTTCGGGGTCTACTCCAAGGACCTCGGGCTAAGCATGGCAAGAAGGCTACCTGATCACTGTAATGCTTATCAGGCCGAAATACTGGCCACTAGGGAAGTGCCAGAATGGCTGAGATATGACATCCTCACCACGGTGAGGATTAACATATTCTCTGACAGTCAAGCTGCCATTAGATCCCTGGATTCTGTCTTCCCGAACTTAACTTCAGTCCTGAAATGCCGCAGATCTCCCAGATCTGGTCATAGATATAGATCATAGATGGCTCAGCATTTCACCACTCACCTTATGTTGGTGCCGGGCCACAGGGACATACCATACGTATATAATGCTAATTTATTGCAGTGTTTAGATGATGAAATTATGGGGAAAAAGGCCGCATTTGGCGAAAAAGTGAAAGACGAAAGTGTTTTTTTTTATCAAGACAATGCTCCAGTTCACACATCCAATTTTGCTATGGCTAAAATTAATTAATAAAAGTTCTAATTGCTTCTTCACTCACCTTATTTGCCAGATTTAGCTCCCTCGGACTATTTTCTATTTCCAAACTTGAGAAAATGGCTCGGTGGTAAAAGATTTGCCAACTATGAAGAGGAGGAGTCTGCGGTTGAGGTGGAAGTTCGAGAAGTTTGATAGTTCTTGCAATAAGTAGGGTACTGAATATATTGAATATCGCTGAGATTATGCTAAAAGTAAAGCAATTTTTTACCAAGTTTTTTGTGCTTCTCGCCCTCGTACCATTTAAGGACTCTTTTGGATGTAAATATCGGCTAAGCGACCGATAAAATTTCGGTTAAATCGGCTAAAAAAAGTTTCCCAAAATTACCAGAAAATAACGTTTACATGTATGTGGTATAAAAGTCGGCTAACCGGTTTCGGGTTACGTCTTACGTCAACTTTTGCACATCGCTCGTGCAAGTAAAATCTATATTCCTTTAAAAAAATTATCCACATTTTATTTATTTATAGGGTTCATTTGTTTGCGTTCTTTTTTACCTTCCATGTACGGTTGATAATAATGAGTTTTTTTATTTTTATTTTTTTTTTAGCTTATCCTGTTTCTTTCCCCCAGAGTCATGTAAGTAAAACCAACACTCTTTGGTTTCAGTTGGTTTTACCTCCCAAACCTGCGGATTTTAATGACCCATTTAAATGTAAATCGTCAATTTGTCATGTGCTCAGGCGAATGTGTCAGTTGTCTGGCGTTGCGTTTCTGTCACAAACTTTTTACAATGACAACAACTTCTGTGTGCTGGCAAATTGTCACTTTGGGGATGGGGGAAGGAGAGAAGAAAAGAAGTAGTCTAGTTGCACTACTTTGTCTGTGAGCTAATTTTGTAAAGATTGTTGTTTTTAAAAGTGGAACACCCTAAATGTTTTAGATTACACTCAAGCAGCTATATAGCATACAGGATATGTAGATTTGTTTGTAGTATCCTTGTAATATTCAAATGAATCCTATGCGAGTTGGTATTTATTACGCAGAAATATCTAAAGGTTTGGCTTGTAAAGGAATGTAATTCATTAAGCCTCATAGAGTCGTCATACACTTTACGTAATCAAAAACATATTTGTGGAATTGAAGTTATGATGAACTAATATGGGTTCCATATGAAGAATCTACTTGAGTCCGGCGACACCTACAAATATATTAAATAATGACAAATTATATGTTTTTAAGGTGGGTTTTTTATAAGTATACTTATTTTATATTGAAAAAACAAATATTATTGAAGTACACAAAACTGAAATGAGCTTAGAAAATTACAATTTTCATTAGGAACTGACTTCACAGAAGTACATAGCAATGTTAACATGCGACCTTAATGTGAACATGTTCATGCGAACTGGTTTAATGATACTCCCGCTTATGAGATTTCGAAGAAATTTGACTGGTATGTTTTGTACTTTGTACATCACGGCAATATTATGAATTGCTTAAAACTTAATTTGCTCTCAGTTGCAATCATGGAACAGAGTTTTAGGAGTTACGAGAAGCCGTCCTAACAAGGAATACATAAAAAAGTTGGGAACAATTTTCTTTATTTTCCAACATAATCTTCTTTTAGCTCGATACACTTTTTCCAGCGATATTCAATAGCTTTTATACCCTGTTTGATAGTAAGAACAATCAAACTTCTTAAAGTAACCATTAACTGCAGACTTCACCACTTCATTGTTGGCAAATCTTTTACCCCTGAACTACTTTTTTAAGTTTGGAAATAGAAAATAGTGCGAGGGAGCTAAATCTGGCAAATAAGGTGCGTGACGAAGCAATTCGAACTTAAATGCTTTAATTTTGGCCAACGCAATAGTGGATGTGTGACCTGAAGCATTGTCATGATGAAACAACACTTCCTATGTCGCCAAATATGGCCTTTTCCATAATTTCATCACCTAAACGATGCAATAAATTAGCATAATATTCGCCGTTGATGGTTTTTTCCTTTCTGAAGATGATCAATAAAAATTAACCCATGCGCATCCTAAAAAACCGACAACATGACCTTATCTGCAGATGCAATCGTCTTTGCCTTCTTTGGAAACGACTCTCCCATTCTAGTCCTGTACTTTGACTGTTCCTTTCCTTTCAGATTTGAAGTGGTGCACCCATGTCTCATCCATGATTCTAAATCGAAGCAAAAATACGCCTATATTGCGGTCAAATATCGCCAAATACTCTACTCAAAAACATTTTCACGACGTTGTTTTTGCTCTATTGAAAGCAAGCGCGGCACCCATCTTGCGCACAGCTTTCTCATTTAGAAATGTTCGGTCTAGTTTTGAGATCGCCCTTTCATTATTTTAGGTTTTAGTGAGAACTACGCTACGCTATAAGAGGCGAGGGTGACAACCTCAAGTTCACAAGTTACTTTATGGTCCAAAATTGTGAAGACTACCGCAATCGAAATTAATTGATTTGTGTGTGAAGAACCAGAAAGGATCAACTTAGATCGACTGGTTACAGTACTTAACCCAGGCGGCTATGATTATTCGCTTAGGGGACGTCATAAGAGCGGTTACAAGTGGTCCTTCTGCCACTAATTGTTCTAGGCGGTTATGATTATTTGCACGGTTACAAGTGGTTCTACTGCCACTAATTGTTCTAGGCGGTTGTAATTATTTGCTTAGGGGACGTCATAAGAGCGGTTACAAGTGGTCCTACTGCCACTAATTGTTCAAGGCGGTTATGATTATTTGCTTAGGGGACGTCTTAGGAGCCGTTACAAGTGACCCTACTGCCACTAGTTGTTCTAGGTGGATCATGCATTTGAAATTTGAAATTATGGGCAAAAATGATTTTTCACAAATTGGCCATTTTGTGTTGGAGGTAACAGAATGGTTTAGCTCTTCCAATTACTAGAACTTTCAAAAAAATGGCATTAGTTTCAGTGGACGGTACTTGAAGGGCTGGACCAAACGGCCTATCAATTGCCACCTAGCAAATAAAGTGCATCCAAAGAAGCGAATATTCATCACAACTTAAGATAAGGTAAAGGTGAAAAAATCCGTAATCACCAATGAAATTAATATATAGTTGTCATAGGAGGGAAGCTCTATTTCATGATGCCTCTTCCCCTTATATTCATAGGTGGTCACGCTGATGTAATGAAAATTCAAATTGAATTCACATTATTCAAAGAATTGATTTTTTTTTATTTATATTAAAAGTCAGTTTCTAAAAAAAAAGAACTAGCCAGGGTTCCTTATGGATTTAGTACTTCCCATAAAACCCGTAGATAGGCACTGAATTAGAAGGACGCCTGGTATAGGGTGATTTTTTAATCGTAGTCTTTTTAAAAATCGAATAAAACACTTAAATTTGAATCATATATTAAAATATTTTACTCGAATCGATAAACTGGTCTTTGCCATTTAATTTGTAGATATAACTACATGTGAATGTTGTCAGCGGCTCCGTTGTCCGTTCGAAAGGTCCAATTTTTCGTCACTTTTTCGAGCATTTCGGCTTGTATTCCACGAATGACCCGTGTTATGTTATGCTGTAAGGCTTCAATAATGTTTGGCTTGTCCACATAGACTAACGACTTAACATAACCCCACAAGAAATAATCAAGAGGCGTTAAATCGCAAGATCTTGGCGGCCAACTCACAGGGCCAAATCGGGAGATAAGCGGCTCACCAAAATCATCCTTCAACATATCCATTGTTTCACGAGCAGTGCGGCATGTCAACCAAGTTCAGCTCAGCCAATTGGGGCAAAAAAAAATCGCTTATCATGCCTTGATATCGTTCGACGTTGACGGTAACGTTTCTTCCATGGTCATCTTTGAAGAAAAATGAACCCATGACGCCACCAGCCCATAAACCACACCAGACTGTCGTTTTTTCGGGATGCATCGGTAATTCATGTATGGCATGTGGCTGTTCATCTCCTTAGATGCGACAGTTTTGCTTGTTTACGTATCCGAATTGTTGATTCAGCAGGTCGATTATGGCGAAGATAAAATGGTCGTATCAAACGATGCAAATTTGTTACAGAGCATGAATTTTGATAACACATTTCAACGATTTGCAATCATCGCTCGTTTGTTGGTCTTTCCATGATGAAATGGCAAAGTATATTGTACACATTTCACTTTGACAGGTGACGTTTGGGCGCCATTACCAATCAGTGCTGCCAACGTGAAAAATTTAAATGTTAAAAAATCACCCTATTTTAAAAGTCGGTTTCTAAAAAAGGAACTACCCACGGAACCCTACGGATTTGGCACTTCCAATAAAAGGCAGTCACTGAATTAGAAGGCAAAGACAGGCATTGAATTAGAAGGACACATTATATTTCGTGTGGCCAAAGTTTGTGCATACTCTAGCCTTGACTGCAGGTCATAGTATTGCTGACGGACATTCTTAGCGACAGAAGTCCACGAGGGTTTAACG